>NDXZ01062771.1:0-11044 GCA_003055125.1 Paykullia maculata | reverse complement strand
TAATTGAATCGAAACTTGCATTTTCTTCATTTTCGATTTTAATACTACTTTTGAATTCAATCTTTGAATCATGTCTTATGTTTATGTGACAAAAATAGTTAAAAAAATTTTATTGAAATTATTTACAAAATATCGCCAAATACTTGAAAAATAGCCAAGAATCTCGCCAATCGCCATTCTAAAATTTACATCGCCATAAACGATTTTATGTCGCCACGTTTGGCGAGAAATCGTCATATCTGACAGCACTGCTCTGAACATATTTATATTTTGTTTTTTATAAATAGAAATATATTGAAATCCCATCGATAAATGAATAACTGTTATCAAAGTCTGTTTGGTAAAATTTTATCAAATATTTGCTGTTAAAGAAACTGTTGATTTAATGTCGCAAAAAAGGTGCCCTCATTTAATAACAAGCGGAATAACAGTTTTGCTTCAAAAATGTTGGCTTTTTAAAAAAGAATTTATCGATCACTTTTTAGATATAAAGAGATAAGTCCATTTTATTAAGTAAAATATTCAATTGATTGCATGATTTTGCAAAACTCCTTATCACTAATGAATTATATACGACTTTTTGAGAACGAAACTGAGGTTTGTTACTACTGTACGTTACGTTTTGTAAAAACACTTAGAAAAGACCTTTGAGTCGATTTGATAACCGTCATGATATTCATAAATTTCTGTCAAAAATAGAATTACTTATACTTTAAGTATGTTAACCCAAATGAGAATCATAATAACTAATTTAAGTGGCTGCTAAGAATTCTTACAACAAAAAAGTATGAAGCTTTTGTTTCTTAACAGATACCTAATAAATAAGTAATAACGTTTCCCATTATAATATTTTCCTTAGAAAATTACTTCTTAGTAATGCAGACAGTATGTAATACTCATTGAAAAGTGTGTTATTGAGTAAAATCAATTCATTACCCAGTTTGTGCTGGGTAAATTCGAAAGACTTAGGAAACGAACTTGATTATTTATATATATTTTTTTCAAATTTTTCATTAAATTAATGACTTTTTTTATAATCTAAAACATAAAATAAATTAATCAAGAATACTACTGGTAAACCTAATTTTTCTTAAGATCGAAAATAACAACAAATGCTGACTAACAATCAATTTAAAGTTAAACTTTCGTAAATACAAATTCAGTCTAAATTTTACATTTGCAAATGGGCACTTTAAGATATACAAAGGCTTAAGCAAACACACAAAAAAACGTAAATAAATAAATTTTAAAGCATTTACCATATAAGACTCTTCACATTTCAACTCTTTATATTATTGTTAGTGTTGTTTATGTGCGACATTTGTACAATTGGCAACTAACATGATGGCTAACAATAACATTTGTATTATTTTGTTTGTTTTCTGTTGTAACTACTATTTTTTCTTTTGTGTGTTGCCATTTGTTAAGTTTAAATTGAAATGCGTGTGTAATGTTTAAATTTTAAAATACATTCATATGTACCTTAGTAAGTTAAAGTCTAGCTAGATGATTAAGTTTTTCGGTGTTGTGGCCAAAACCAAAAACATGAAAAAAAAGATAAATACTAAAAACGTACACTTACATATGTGGAAACTATATATTTGTAAATATTCCAAGCTTAAATGTCTAAAAGCTGCACCTGCAATTGTATCAACTTTAAAAAGTTTAACAGTTAAAGTGTATTGTTTTTGCTGTTGTCTGTGTTGTTGTTGTTAATGTTTTTAGTGTTGTGCGCGTTAGTTTTTTAGTCAGTTTTTGTGTCCAACAGTAAAAGTTACTATAACTTAGACAAATAGGGAAATAAAGTGTTTTGTTTTTTTAGTTTTTATTATTATTTTTCTCCTTAATACCAATTGTGGGTTCAATAAAAAGGATGCCTATAATCAGTGCTTCCCAAATTGAAATTTTTTTATTAACGGCTTTATAGTAGGGATGGGCAAATACAAAAAAAAATATCAATACTTTTTTTACCAACATTTTTTCAATATCGACCACTGTCGATTTGAAAATATCAATTTATCGAAAACTCAAAAAAACAAACTTTATATAAAAAACTTTTTTTTTATTTTATTGTTTAACGGTTACATAGAAACATATAATACAGAACACTATCTTTTTGATTAAACTACGAAGCAAGGCGCCCTCTGTTTGATGTGGTCATCTGTCAAATGGTTTCTACTATCGGATACTGTCAGATTTACCACAGAAACAACCCTTTTCAAAGAAGCCGACAAAGCCTGACAAACTATATATCCAACGGTATTTGAAATACGTTAAAAACAACAATGTAATCAAAACATTTCTACAAAATTATGTACAAGAGAACAGCTAACGCTGAATAAACCCTAAATGTGAAATTGGTTTTAAAAAAATTGGAATTTCCACATTTGACAGTTACGGGTGTCAATTAAATCTTGTTGATATAAACTTGAAAATATCTTAAATCAAATCAAATTTAACCTAACTTTCAATACAAGCACCCAAGCAACACTGTCTGACTATTTTACGACTTGAATGGTCGCATTTTATAAGAATTCTCTCTAACTTCAGTCATTTCGGTCAGATTTAATCCACTTTTGATACATTTCTGGTCGCTAGATTTTTAATAAGTTTACCCACCACGTTATGACCACGTAGCGAATTCGTACAATGACTCGTTGCTTTAAGTCAACTTGCAACGTCGTTGTGACGTCATTTGTGTACGCCGAACGACCGTCATTTTTCTGACGAAATATGTGCAGCATACTTTTAGGCGTTAGTAATTGACAAGTCGTATAATGTACATATTTGATCGTATATTTTCCGAAAAAAGCGACTATTAAGGAGGATTTTTTTCGGACAAAATTTTCGTCCGGACAACATTTTTTTTACTGAGAGTTTTCTGCAGCACGATTCACTCATTTTGAAAAATTTGTCCGGAAAATTAAAGCTTCCACATGAAATTCATACATCCATACGTAAACACGGTATATTACATTTGAATTTATTTTATATTTTGCTACCCGATTTGGCAACTAAATTCAACTTCGTATGAACAAATTTAAACTAGTGGCAACTCAGTTCAATTTTGTCTCGACAAAAATTAAAATTAAACCAATTCAAACTGAGACTTTTTCGCAAAAAACTATTTATCTCTCTCAAAAAGAGAGACGTCAAATAGTCGCCATATTTTATAAAAAAAAATTGTTGCCATAATAAAATATGTAATGTTGAATATTAAAAAAAAAATTATTTATATGCAATTTAAGACGCCAGAATTAATGGGAATGGTGTATTTTCAATTAATTTTACATAAATAATATTAAAAAATATTTTCAATAAAAGGAAATGTCTCTGAAAAAAAAAATTAAAAGTAATTAATAAAATATTTTGCTAAAAATATAAAGACTTTAATGGCGCGTTGTATTTTTTCGAAGTAGAACATAAACTTTTATCGGTAAAACTTTAAACGGTGCAGTTTCAACGATTTGTAGTTCTGCATAAATCACATCCATTTTTATATAGATTTGCAATAGAAAATAAAAAGGAACTTATCCGACCAACTTTAAAGTAATATTAGTAGCTTGAGTCACTTATTTTATTATTTATTTGGACCAACATTATAATAAAACAAGCCTCCTAAATGGAAAGAAAATACTATTTCATTCCTCTGGTCGTTATTGGTGCACTGTTGGTCGTAAAAGTGGCGGTCGGCAAAGTACAAGATTCCTTTTCCCCAAAATGGTTCAAATTTCAGTCGTAGCGTGGTCGGTACGATGCCAAATGGGTCGGCCGGAGTCGACTTTAGACGTCGTACCGACGTCATTACGACCAATCTATGTTGCTTGGGCATTTTAACGGTCTATTTGATAAATACTGTGACGAAAAGATTTGTTTAAAAATTATTCATATAAAATGCAAAACCAGAGTAAAAAAATATCGAAAGAAAATTGCAAGAAATAATATTCATATACCGATATATTGCAAAGTAAAAAATCAACGATATATATCGATTAATTTTTGGAAATATCGATTATTTTGCCCAACCCTTCATTAGCAATGCCATCGAAAGCTAACACATATTGCTAATCTATTAAGTGCTGAAGCAAGAAACAAATAGGTTAAGCAGAAAAGCTGTATAACCCTGCTTTATATACTGCTGATGTAATAATAAGCCGTCAAGAAAGCATACTGAATTGTACTTTTGTATGCAAATTATTTACGATTATTTAAATTAGGGAATAAAATAAGAACTGCTTACAAAATTCAAAATTATTTTATTGAACAAAGCAACTAATCAAATGCATATTATTACTTTAAACTAAGTGAGGTTGGAAACGTTAAGTTGACGAGGAATCAAGTATGGCGAGAACATAAGCCACTCAATAATATTCACTATTAACTTAAGGAAGTATATGAGTTTTCTTAATAACTTGTATTTCTTAACGACTAACAATCATATGCTTATTAGTTTAGTTCACATTGCATTCGATGCTTGGCACCTGAAAAATTCTCTAAACATTTTGTTGTTCAATTTTTTATTTGTTAATTTTTTTTCTTCGTCCACTTGTGTAACTGATGTTGAAACAAACAACTTTCTTTTATCAATTTAAAACAGAATTTTCAAATTAAATTTTGCTTCCAGAAATTTTTGCCTTAATTCATAAATTTTAAAGAAATTGACCACACACATGGCTTTAAATCTTCTTTTTTCTTTTTTTGCAATTGCTAAGAATTTCAGCTACAACAGAAATTAATCACTTAACAAAAAAATAAAATGTATTAGGCCAGATTTTTTTTTTATTACGCAGAACAAAAGAACTAAATCACTTGTTGATATAAAAGATCTTCAACAAAATTGAGACACAAAGGAAACAGCATTTTTTTTCTAAGTAAATATGAAAGAAACAACGACAGATAATTGTAGAGTTTCTAGGTTTAAATTTTTTTGCCAAAACTATGCGAAGACTATAAATTAATATTTTTTTCTTTGTGTTCTAATCAGAACAAAGAATTCGTTTGCTATCCTAACAAAGAATGCGAAGTGGAAAATTACCTGTTGCTATGTTAAAAATACGGACATGAAACTACTGCAACAAGTACAAGTAATTGAATTTTTCTTTGAAAACGGAAACCTGTTGCTGCTTTTTATTTCAGCTCTATGGAGTTTTCATTGTTATTATTAAATGGTATTGAAAACGTTTACATCGTTTCTATTAACAATTGTCATTTATTTATGTTTTGTTGTTTTTTCTTTACCTTTAAATTGTATTGTTTACATTGATATCTATGTTAACGTGTGAATATTTGTTTTTGTTTTGTATCTTGGTCATTATACAAAAATACGATTTTGCTAAAATTATACAGAAATATGCATGTGTGTAAATATTTGTTGCAACAAAAAAAGCCTGGGAAAAATTTTTCTGTTTGTGCCACCAAAGGCGTGACAAAGTATTGTCTTTTAAGATATTAAATTTGGGAAAAATGAAACGGTTAAAAGTTTTAATTAAATTTTTAAAAAACTATTAATAATCTTGTCAGGATTAGGGGTTTTTTTAATAAAATGGAATTTTTAGAAATACTTTTTTTAACAAAAAACAATGACATCTAGTATACTTTTTAATAAAAAATATTTAATTATAAAACTGTATATTTTGTTTTCAATAGAACAAAATACCTTAAGAAATAAAGAGCAAAAGACTTCGTGGCTTAAAAAATGGTTTTTATAACAAAAGGTTTTTAACATTAACAAACATCTTGTTTTTACAGCCAACTCTCCTGAGGTTCATATCAGTGTTGAGAGGATAATTAAAATGGATATACATTTGAACATACCAACCATAATTTTGAATTTGGCATATACCATGTGATAGAATGTAGATACGACTTTCAGCAATTTTTCTGGAAAAATGAAACAAAATCACTACTTTCTGTCTATCAACCAACAGATTTCACGTACTTGGTCGTAAATTGACTAGTTGGTACTAAAACCAAAGTTCTTTTAACTGCATATAAAACTAGAGCCTTCTGCATTATACAGGGTGGGTCAAATCATCATATCGTTTAAAAATTGAATAACTTTTCGTTTATATATCTTTTAGTTTTTTTTTAAGTTGTAAAAATACAAAACGGAAATTTTTTACACTAAGTATGACAAATAATGTCACTTAAATGACCCCTGTTTTCAGCTTCGCAATGATGGGTAGAGCATTTTCCATGACATCATTTTCATTTGAATGTCTTTAACAAAGCAGAACTGTAGACTCTGGGATTTTAAAAATCCAAAAACCGTTCTTCAATGATATTTGCACCCCAATATGTGTACAGTATTGAATGGCATTACAGCTGAAAGTATCATTGAGCCTTACTTATTCGTAAATGAAGATGGAAGTGCTGTAGCCGTAAACGGAGAGTGGTATCAGTTAATGATGTAATATTTTTTACGTCCCGCTCTAGAAAACAGACCTGAGATGTGGTTTCAGCAGGATGGAGCTTTTGTCCGATACACAATGGCACTTTTAAGTCAAATTTTTTGAGAGCGAATGGTGACTTTTGTCCCACCCTAAAGAAGGTAATTGAGTTAATGTTATTTAATTTTATTACAGCCACCTTAAAAAAAATTTTTCAACAACCAAAAATCGATGAGATTTTTAAATATTTAAAAAAAAGTAACAACTTAAAAACATTTTCTTGTATAACAAGTAAGAGCGCTATATTTGTCTGGGCCAAATCTTATATGTCCTTCACCATGTGTGGTAAATATATATTTTTCATATATATCTGTAGTCTATCTCAAGGCTGCAAAACAAGGCGAATTTATATATATGAATTCACCTTGCAATAAAAATAATTCAAAGCGAATTGATATAAAAGAATTCGCCTTGCAATAATTGTTTCGTGTAAAAAAAAAACTTTACAAAAAAAGAAGCAGTCGTCTTTTTTTGCTTATATCTCAGCCGGTTATTGATGGATCTTGCCAATTTCAATACCGATTTTCTCGAAAGTATTTCCAAAATTTGTTACCACATATAACCCTGGTTGACCTATGGGAGCTACGAAAACTTGATTCAACCAACACACGGACAGACGGATAGATGGAAAGACCGACAGACGTACTGACGGATAGATGGACAGACGGACATGGCTAAATCGAATTTCCCATCTATAAGGATCCAAAATATATTGACTTTTTAGGATCGCAAATATTGAATATTGAATATTGAAGAAATAACAAACGGAATGACAAACCTATATATGTATGTATACCCTTACCACATGCGTGAAGGGTATAAAATTACCACATTTCCTCAATTTTAAGGATATAATAATATAATATCACGTTAGCATTAAGATCCATTAATGTTAATAACTTGCAATTTTAATCAAAATTTCTCCAAAGCCATTAAACTTTAAAATATAAATCAAAGCATTTGAAATTTGTTTCTTTATTATCATCTTCAATAACAGTAGCAATAAAACTGTCAAAAATCTTACTAAAGATTTCATTTCTGTTTTATTTAAATGTAGTATACTTTTTGCCATATTTAAGTGCTCAAATATTGCCTCAACTCTATACACGCCCTCTGTAAAACAAAACTTAAGCATTCAAAACCAGTAGCAGAGCTTGAGTTAACTGCTAAAGAAAAAAGTCTTGAAATAAACCTTTAAGAAAAATTACATTCAATTGCAAATCCAAAGAGATTAACGCGGAAATCATCAGTCATTTTGTGGTTAAACGAAAAACAAAATAGAAGAAGAAATAAATTATGATGAAAAAAAAGCATCAACATGCATTTAACTCACGACAGGATTTGTGCTACAAATAACAATAACAATAACAACATTAGCAGCGTCGGCAGGAGGAGGCTAGAAGAAGGCGTATTGATCAGCATCATAGTCATCATCATACGATGATCATAATAACAACAATAGCACCAGTACAAACAACACTAAAAAGCAAGTGCTCTAAAAGATGATAGGAGGACCACACCTACTTAAATACAAACTAAGCAATAACTAAACAAAGGTATCCCATAGCAAATGAATGGCTTTTCAAACTACAGGCAAACAATAAAATAAACAGTAGCGATAGTCATAGAAAATTATAATCTTAATGTTAAACATCATAAGCCATCAGTAACTATTTTCATACATAATATTTGAAATTGACTGGTAATAGACAACAAATAAACTATATTTTTTTTATGCCAACTAACAGAAGAAGAAAATCATTGATATCGTCGTTTTGTCTTTTTGTTTGTAACACAGTGAAATTTTTGTTTTAGTTTTTACAAAGTTAGTGAATATTTTCCTTATTTCTTTCTAAATTTAAGATGATCGAACTATGTTTATCTGCTTGTCTATAAGTCCGCAATAGAGCGCGAATGACTGCATCTATGGGAACTTAGTGCACAAAGTGTGCCTATGGACAATCAATGTAATATTCCACAACCATTTTAATCTAAGAACAACAACAACAAAAACAAACAATTGCTGTTACACATTTATATATCGTCACAAAAAAAACTCCAATAGGCCTTATCTAACAAAAAATTCAAAATTGATTTTTTTTATTAACTCTGGTCTGTTAGGTCAAAATATGTATGTACGTCAACACGCAGAATCTAAAAATTTTCCGACAGTGAACAACGATTTTATTAACATAAAAAATGCCCTTTCTACAAATACGATTATTTATTAAATGCAAGAAACTGTAACTAACACTATACTCGTATACGACAATTTGTTTCAAACGTTAAATTTATCCAGAAACTTGGTAGCACTTTTTTCTTTTTTTGCTTCTCTTGTAAAATTTTTAAAATACTAGAAAGGGCGTATTACATTTTCTGTGGCGTTATAATTCTGTGCACTTAGTTAAACGTCAATGTATGGATGTGTGGTCTGATGAAATCAAATTTTGATATATATTCGGATTTGGGCCTTCACGATTTTAAATAAAAAAGTGTTTAAGCATGGTAAAAAGTAAGACGCATAAAGAGTCGGATAAATCTAGCAGCGTAATTTTAAATTAAATTACGTTTTATTTTTAAATAATTTGTAAACTTTTCTTTGTTTTTGAACTCTAACGAAAATTTAGTTTTTTTAGCATATAATGTCATAAATAATCATTTCTAATACTAAAACCCGAATACCAAGACAAGACGTTATATATCTTGACGTGTATAATACGCTTTCAAAGGGGTGTTTAAAGGATATTCATGTTTGTATGTCCATTTGCCCCAAATGTATAGTCGCAGCAAGGTTGATTGTTTGGAACACAATCACGCCAAAATGACTAAATCGATTTTTATGAAATTCGAAAATATATTATATTTTTATCTTACAAGCAACCATAGGCTTTCATTATTTCTAAAATATTAAGTAGACGTGGCATCTCCCATACAAAGCTAACCGATTTATCGTATAAATTGAGAACTATTGCAATAAAAGTCTCCAAACATTGTGTGGATTATGCCATTATTACTGTTCATAGTTAGGCTTAGAAGAATGCACTAGAGGCAACTAAACGTGGCAACAACTAAAACATTTCTTTTAGTTGTCTTAATGATCATAAAATTGTATACATTTTTTATAATATTCTAACAAAGCCCTTTTATTTGATACAAAATAAGTTCTCTAGAGGGTTCAATAATTGATTTAATAAAACTTCACATAGCTAAGAACCGGATGCATCCAACGATATATAATTTGTAAACTGAGCATATGTAATTTAGAAGTTACAAAGGAACAGGTGAACTACATACATACTAATTAAAATCATAACCCTGGTTTTTGCTTCACCGCACTTGGGAAAAAATGAATTTTCTTTAATTTCTCAAGATTTTCTCTACTTCATATTTATTTTAAGATTTTAGAGAAAAAATTTAATCTAAAGTGCATCCTTAGTAATCCTTTTAATATAAAAATATAATTTAATATTTTTAAAAACTTATGCGTTCATGGGGTAAAGATTATATAATTATTATTTTAAATAGAAAAGTTTTTATAATTCAATAAAATTTCCCTAGTTTTTAAAGAACTTTTCTAAGGGTTTTTAAGATTTGACATGGCCACTAATGGCATTCTAATTTGTTTTAAAACACAAATGCTGATCAAAAAAAAATTGTAAGCACTTTTAATTCAGTATAGCCGAAAATAAAATAACTTTCCTCGATTTTTATTAATTGCATATATTTATTTTTTAAAATAAATTCAGAAAAACATTTAAATAATGTTATGATATTTTTCGAGTATTTCAAATAATAGTTTTTCTAGTTAAATATTGACGTTCCTCAAAATTTTCTCTTAGTTAATATTTATTTTTTTTTTAAATTTTCCGCACAAAAGGTACGTGCCACCAAAGTGGAGGCGTTTAAATACACGTACAGCTACTGTTTTTAGTATATAACTTAATGTTGCTGCCACAAGATGTGCACACATGTCTTGCTTAAAATAAAGGCAACATCACTATCACTGTTTAGTAGTCAACATATTTTAGTGGCTAGTAAATATACATTTTTGCATTTATAAACTTTTGTTATTTTAAAGAAGTTAGCATACGATTTTATAATCTAACTTTGGCTATAAATATAACCACGCATTTATGGCAAAGATACCAATTTTGAAAAAATAACAGATTGAAGGTTAGAAGAGGCCTGTTATTACTTAATAGATAAAAATTAACTTTACACACACAAATTGAAAAAAAAATTTTATTGTTTATAAAAACATTGGAAATAAGTTAAATAAATAAACTGTGGGTGGGTTTTATTATAAAAAAAAATCAATTTGTTTTTGTAGAAGAGTTGACTTCCTAATTCTTTTGTTTTTTTTCAGAATTTAAAAATTTGTTAATATATTTGAAAAAATTCAAGTAATCCTTTGTCTTATTATATACCTTAAGCCCTTATGACACTACATTTTTCTTGCATTGTTCAAGTCTTTGTGAGCAGTGCGAATATAATGTAAAAGCAAAATATGCAAAGTGTAAAGAGTTTAGATATATAAACATAAATAGCAAATTGACAAACATTTTAATCAAGTTATCGATAAAAAATTAAGTTCT
>NDXZ01062766.1:5167-16591 GCA_003055125.1 Paykullia maculata | reverse complement strand
CATAAAAAGACGACTGCATCGTTTTTTTAACTTTTTTTTTTACTCAAAAATTATTATATTTGTGTATAAGAAATGTCTTTTGGGGAATTTTAAAGAAAAACATTTTCGATTTTTAAGCGATTTTTTTCGGGATACATATAAGCAAAAAAATGTATTTTTTAACACAAAAGTGATTATATTAGGAAAAAAGCAACAAAAAAATGTTTGTGTATTTTGAAAAAAATTTACTAATATACACACATAGAGAACGTAGTGAAGGGTATATAAGATTCGGTATAGCTGAATATAGCGCTCTTACTAGTTTTCATCTTAAAATGGAAAGAGTAACAATAATTATCGCATCACAGCACAAACGAATAAAGCATGAAATTTGGTCTGTGGATTCCTATGCCATTGTGATGATTTACGAAGAAGTTATTTTTGGAAATTCAAATATTTAAGGGGAAAAAAAGGGAGAAATCGGTAACCTGCTAAACTAAACAAGATACAAACAAAATTTAAAAACATTTTATTCCACTCAAAAAATAAGCTAGTGGAAAAAGAGGGGTAAAAATTATATTTTGGTACTTTTTTGAGGGCCCCATGTAACTACTAAACCAATAAACTTAGAAATATAATTTCAAATGCGTTTGTCACTCCACCAAAAAAATTTGATTACGTTTTTGGTACTTTTTGGAAATTCAAAGTACTCTTTAGAAAATGTGAAAATTGGGCCTATGATAAATAGACCCGAAAAAGTACTTTTTCAACTTTAAGGGTACTTTTTTAAATTTTTTAAGTTTTAATATTATTCAGGATTTAGCTTGTAAGACTATGCAGCCATCAATTGCAGAAAGAATAGATACTTGAATGGGAATAAAAAAAGTACCTAGAAGGGAAAAAACAGGAAAATGTATTTAAAAACAAATTGGTGGGCCAATTTGGATAAAATTTTGAACATGGGTACGCTTAGACATAAAAAATTGTACGGTATGGTACAACTTAGAAACCATTAATTACGTGGTAGAAAAAGGGGAAAATTCGGGCCACCAGTTTGATACTTTTTAAAATATATCCTCGATAAGAGATTTTTAAATAAAATTATGTTTGTTGATATTGTAAACCTAGAATAACCACTTTTAAGATTAAACCTGTTATGGTACCTTAAGGGTTTATGGGAAGCCATTGGTTGATAATTTCATTACGATTAGGGTAGCGAAGCAGACCGGGTTGAAGCTAGTATAATATATGTACATAAATTAGGCAATTTTACAAAGAAAATGAAAAGCCCAACTTTGCCCCACACCTATACAATATGCAGCTACATACATATGTATGTAAATAAGTTTTAAAATGGTGCATTTTAATCAAAATCGGTTGACAAACAGGCGAAAACTAACTTAACTCTATTGTTCTTGCCTGAGACTTTTTCTTTTTTTCTTTTGCAGAAAAATTTTAACTTCACCAAAAATGATGACTAAAAAAGATGCAAAGAAACTTACAAATCGCCGCCTCTTAGCGCTTGGTGTAGATATGGGAACAAAATCTTTATCCTCAAGTATGAAAAAACGAATATCTGCTGATCTTAATGAAAAGCGAAACAAATTAAAGCAGGTACATATTTGTTAAAACATTTATTTACACTATTTATTAATATTTAATAACACATTTAGAAACATTCGCACTTTAATGCCACCAGAATTAAAATAAAAAAACTTGTTGACAAATTGTGTTCAACAAAAATGCCTGAAAACGCTGAATCCCTGCTAAAGGCTACAAAACCTATCAGGCCTAACAGTCAAGAGCAGCATCAACAATACCATAACGATAACTCTTCAACAGACGATGAAAGGGAAGATAATAAATTAATTAAGGCTTCAACAACTTTGGACGCAAACATTTTAACAACAAATACTCAAAACTTTAAACAAAGATTAGAGCGCATATTGGCCTCACCCATACGGAAGCCCGAAGAACATTTAATTAAAGCAATAGTACACCAACAGAAAACAGTTCTAAAACCAGTGCCGATGCCACGTAAACGTGTTATGTTTAATCACCCCAATAGACAAGAAAGCCGTTTAGAACACCCATCAGGTTCAACTGATAGCGATGAACCTTAAGTCACAAAATTTAAAAAATACATTCTGCTAAAAATAATTTGAATATTAAATATAAAAGCAATTACCTTTAGTTTTTCTTTCATGTATTATGTTCTTATTAAACATTCAAAGTTACTTTTACTTTTGATTAATTTAAAATTATTTATTTATTAAATTTTATTTATGTAAATGTATGTGTTTATTGATTAATAACATGGTTAATTAAACAGTTAGTCTTAACAGAAAAGTATATAAAAGTTTAAATTTATTAAATAAGTTGGACCTGATTTTTCCGTACTAAATCAGCAATTAATTGATACGGAATAATATGTTGGGAACCAGCTGCCAGATCAACTTCTTCATCATCCACTCCGACAACCACAGCAGGAACTAAAAAAAAAAAATAGATTGTTTAAGTTTTCAAATTGAAAAATTGCTTCTTTGCGTAAAATTTATACTAAATTGAAATAATGAACGATTTCAAAAGTTCCAAAATTATTGAAATTGTATATAAACCAAGAGGCAATAGCTCAAAACAAACAAACTTATAGAAAAATTATAAAAACTTACTTTTAAATAAGATAACTTGTAGCGAAAATTTTAAGTTAATAAGCTTTTTGGGAAAATATGCGAAATGTATGTACAAAGTGCATTGCGATGTCTGAAATAGGTGTTAATATATTGATCACAATCGTAAGGTCACATTAGTCAAATATTTTTCAATTGAGATTTTCGAAATCGGTAAAAATACATTTCGAAATTACAAAATCAACTATAATTACTTGATTAATATGACCACCAAGAATTTTTACGTAATTTTTCTATTTTTTTCGAAAATTTTTTTGCGATAATTGAAAGAACATTGTGCCGATACTAGCCGAGTGGAATGCATTTTCGAAACCATACGAAAAACATACCGTTTGTCTTAAATATCTTTGCACAGTAAAATAAAGTTAAAAATGTAATTTTTGATATAAAAAATTTGAATAACAAATTCTTTATATGTATATACAACATATCGTCACCTAAAATCCAAAAGACCGTAAGTGCACTTTTTACCTTTTTACAGGAGAAGCAAAAAAACCTTATAAACTTAAGACTATTTCTCGGGGAGGATCGGACCCAAGTAAGCTGCGTCTCTATCTTTCCCCTGCAGCTGCCTGCTCACCTAACCTAAGACTATTTACTTGTTAGGTGGCTTTTGGATTTCATTAATAAAACCAGCATTTTTGAACATATATGAGTAAAATTTTAAGGAAAGATGTATTTTGGCTATTTACATCATTATCAATTAAAACGTCTATTTTTAATTTTTCGGTTGTTACGGCCTTTTGGATTTCAGGTGACAAAAAAAAACGTGTTTCGAAAAATACTGTACAGTTGGTGTATTTCAATCATTATAAAGACAAATCAGCCAGGTAAATCGCTGACATGTTCTCTATTAAACTCAGGATCGTACACAACATCATATCCCGTGCGGAACAAAGGCCGCAATTCTGCACAAGAGGATTAGTTCTTCAGGTGGAAAATGTTTATGAGATAAGTGTATAATATGAAACGATACGAAATGTTCTAAAAAACACAAATATTCCTTAAGAGTGGGAAAAAACCCCCCTGCCCAAAGTGCAAAATATTGAGAAACGACTAAGATTCGCTACAGAGCACATTTCACTTCCTCCAGAGTACTGACGTTTTCTCTGAGAAAACGAAAAGTTTTAATGCTTACCGGAAACGTTCGCCTTTATGAAAACATGGCTCATAAGGTTTGGTCTAACTACTCTTTGATCTGCTTCCGATCTTTGCATATTCGGCATGTATTGCAAAGCAACTTGCTGAAAGTATTCTTCAATATTTTCGTAGTAATCCTGAGCAAATTTTGTTTCCTCTGGAGATAAACGTTTCTCATCTAGTTCTCGACTGGATTCTTCATTTAGAATATGCCTACTATATGTTTCAATTTTTTGTAGTCGACACCTCAAATAACTGGCCATAATAAAACGAATCCGCTCCAATTCCATTTGATGCACTACGTAACGAAAATCGTTCTTATCTAAATCTTTCATGTTCTCTTCCATATGAGCCACTTGGCCCATCATCAGTTCCAACATATCGCTTTGGTGAGGCAGAATCTCGGGTGCACACATTTCATTCGTCCAAGCTGTTTCTAAGAACTCTAAAACTTTTTGTGCTGTTATTTCTTCCTCCTCATCATTGTTTTCATTATAATCGTTTGCAAGAGTGTCAAGAGTAGAAATATTCAAATCATTATCTAATATATTTATTGATTTTGTTGAATAATCTTCTTTAGCCATTTAATACAAATCAGCCAAATAAAATAAAAGCGCGAACTTTTGGTGTTTACTAATAATAATAAACAAATGCATCTTCTTTTCAATTTAAAACACTCACTTGTATTAACTACATGAAAGCTCTTAATAATACGAGACAACTTAAAAACGATATGGTAGCCCCATATAGCAAATGCACGTGAAATATGTGAAACCACACAAACTATGTGCATTTATATGAAACTTTAAAGAGCTTATCATATAAAAACCTGCGACCAAAACAATATTTTAAACATGAATTCGGAAGAGTATAAGAAAAATTACCAGATTGTTGTGGAGAAAATCTTTAATAATTGGCAGAATCTACGCCTAGCCGTTGAAAATGGAATGGGAGGCAGAAATGGACAAAAGGTGATTAAAAAAAAAAATGTTACCTTAATAAATAAAATCCAGTTTTGATCATTGTTTTTTTAGGTGGCTATAGATATTATGAACTATATTTATGAATATTGCATTTGTAACGAAAACATTACTCAATGTGAACTGCAGGACGTTATTGAGGATTTAATGGATCAAGAATTCAACACTATATGCGAAGATGGATCAGTATCTGAAATATGCAAGCATTTGCTACGTTACAAACAAATGAGCTTACAGGGTCAATTCGCTGAGATTGAACAAGAGCTTGGCAAATTGCCGCAAGGAAAAGAATGGCTAAATCCTGATGTTAAGGTTACCTATACGCCTATTGCGGGAGATTCGTCGTCAGAGGACAGCAGCAATTCAGATGACGATGAAGACATGATGGATGTTGAAGACGATACTGATGAGAAACAGCCTTGCGGCAGCAAAGTTACTAAAACAAAATCGCGCAAAGAAAAGGACGGTTTTGTTGAACCAGAAGATGGCTGGACTACAGTTCGAAGCAGAAGAAAATAATGTACTTTTTTGTTTGGCTTCGGATAATAAATTTTATTTAAACAATTGTTTATTTACTTCTGCCAGATCGACAAAACGAAGTGTGTCAATCTGTTCTGCCACTTTCAATATGTGATGGTTGCCTAAGCAATATTTACAATTTTTAATTAAACTAACATTTTCGAAAATTTCTTTATTTGGTTCCATTTCTTCTTGCAACTCACTCCAAGACCGAATACATTTTCTAGATTTTCCCTTCAATATCAACTGCACATCAGCAATAGACGATATATCATCTATTTTCGCTGTAAGAGACATGTTTATGGCTGGATAGATAAAAAAGGCAAAGAATGACAGACCCACTAGCACTAACATGGGCAGAAGAACAGCAAAATATTTATCTGGCAAATAGGTTAAGCCCCATTCTTTTGTTGGCAGCAGAGCCCATAGAAAATAAAATATAAAAAGTGTTATAATTAACAGATAAAAAGCGTAGCCGTATACAGCTCTATGTGGAGTGGGAGCCGGAGTATGCTCCGGCATTTTCTGTTAATTCTAGATCAAATAATTTGATTGTATCTTTACACAGTACTACGCTCTCACAAAATGATGTTACTGATGTCCTTAAATTTTTCACTTGACTTGCAGAAAACAGCACGTCAATCGAATCGTCTTGTAAACGCAGTTCTTTATCAACAAAATTGCGTCTTGGTTCTGCATCTACCGTTAGAACACGATGTGCAATTTCGGCGTGTCGTATTGAGTCAAAAGGAATATTTAAAGTTCTACCAAAAAAAATTACTTTTATTAATAAAAAAAAAATATATATATAAGTTTACTTACGCCTTGATTTTTCTAGGAGGGATAGCTGGTTCAAAAGCCATATTTTTTTGTTTTAATTTTCTAGAAATAATCGATGCTTCTTCTTTTCGTAAACAAAATCACTATGCACTAATAACAGCTGCTTAGTTCTAAAAATTTAATTCACTTTTTGGCGGTAGCAGTAGTGATGAAATTTCAGAACTTTTAGCGCTTAATTTTGTGCTGTATATAATTATAATATAATTTTTAATCTCATTAATCAAGGTGAATTTATATCTATATAAATACACGTTGGCACTGATGTTGTGTGGGATTTGCTCTTGAAAAGTTAACTTTAAGAATTAACTGGTTCTACTTCTATTTTAATCCTATCAAGTCAAATTTACTTCAGGTGCTGGTGAGATTACAACAAGTAAAACTTTGTTGTTATTCGTTGGCATAATTTTCAAAAACAGCATGAACTACAGCATATAATTTTAATAACTTTTGACAATTTGACCTTAAATTATGCAAAAAAAAGAATAGCTCAGCTGTAAAGTTAACATCATATGATATAATTTCTATTTGAGTCCTATTTTATTACCTTTAAACAATTTTAAAGCATATGATAAAACATAACGAAAATCTTGGACCTCCTCTTAAACGGTATTATTGAATTTTTTATCATATACAAAGCTCTAAGCAAGAAGTATAAAAATGGCCGTTCCATGGTGCATAAAAACATTTCTAAAATAACATACATACATACATACATACTTATTCTGTGATACCTATGTATGAATAAAATAATGATGATATTTTGATACATAAGTATGTATGTATGTACATACATATGTATGCATAGATTTTCAAGAACTTAAATCTTACATAAAATTGTTCTGACTTAAATGAGCACTTATTTGTATGAAATTATTAAAAAAATTAAAAAGAACACACAGCTTTTTTAGGGAATATAATGATTCCAGATGATATACCTTGGTATAGATTCAAACAAATTTAAAAAAAATAACCACCGCTTATTAAAATGTTGAGTTTGTTAATTCATATTGTTATGTACATATTACTTTAAAATAAAATTAAAAAAAACTTTGCATTATAATTTTTTATTTACCAATGTTTTCAAAAATGATGTACACAAATACATTTCATTTTACTTTTACATTCCACTTAAAAGAAGATGAATCAACTGCTGTATGAAGCAGCTTTATGTTTATATTTAATGTGCTTTGTAGCTTTACTCTTCATCTTCTTTGCGGTGTGATTTTTTCTTATCATTGCGGCTAGAGGACGATGAAGACGACGATGCAACTGGTTTGCTAGAGCGCTCGCGTTCTTTATCTCGAGATTTAGAACGTCGACGTGATTTCTCACGACTTCTTGATCGTTCACGTCTGGAACTAAAGAAATATATTAATTTAAAATTTTATCTAAAATTAGTATGTATTTAATATTTTTAAAGTTACCGTTCACGGTCCCTATCTCTGTCACGTTCTCTATCGCGATCCCTTCTTCTGCGCTCACGTTCGTCATCAGAACGTTCATTTTCCTAAATTTATTAATAAATTAAGTGACATAAATTGATATTTGCGGTAAATACTTACTTCAACTTTTTCACCTCTGTCTTTATCACGATCTCTTTCGCGTTCGCGGTCCCTTTCCTTATCACGATCTTTCTCTCTATCCTTGTCACGCTCTTTTTCACGTGACTTAGACCGTCTTCGTGATTTTTCGCGACTCCTTGAACGTTCACGTCTTACTCTGGTTTGATAAAACGTATTAATGCAATGGCTAAATTGAATAAACAAAGCATGTAGGTAAATACCTTTCTCGATCTCTGTCCCTTTCTCTTTCACGGTCCCATTCCCTTTCTCTGCGTCTTCTTTCCCGTTCATCGTCTAAGCGGTCAGGAGGGCCGTTCGGGCCCATCATTCGTGGTGGTCCCATTGGCATATGCATTGGTGGTCCTCCAGGGCCCCCAGGGCCCATCATCATTCCCATAGGTGGACCCATTCCTATATTTGGTGGTGGCATACCACCCATCATCGGTGGTTGAGGGTGGGGGTGTCGCATTTGAGGTGGCCCACCTATCTGAGGAGGTGGTCCACCCATCGGAGTAGGCAGTATACCTGGTGGACCAGACATTTGTTGGGGAGGTCCAGAAGTTGGTCCTGGAGTCAATTCTTTAATACCGCTAGGTACCCAATTTGGGTTGTCACCTCCCCATTGCGAATCCTGCGTTGGTTCGTATCCATAATCAAATGGCTCCGGCTCATGAAAGAAAGATTCTTCACCAGATCCTGGTCCTATAAAATTGGGGGGCATTTGTCCAGATCTTGAATACTCCCGGCATTCAGCCGTCATCACTTGGATAGCATTTTCTTTTGTTCCAGGTTGACTTACAGGCCGAGGTCCTCTAGGCATAGATGCAAATCTAGGAGGAATGCCTTGGTGGGGTCCCTGATGCATACCAGATGGTGGTATTATGCCTGGAGGAGGCATTTGTATTTGTTCTCCTAATGGTCCGATATGCATTGGACCAGATGCAAGCATGCCGGGAGGCGGGCCTGTGGGTACAATTCCTTCAGCCTGCCTTTCCGGTTGCGGGTTCAGGTTCTGAGTTAAACTAGCCAATCCTACTCCACTCTCAGCCACACGAAATCTTTTTTGGCGTTCACAATACGACCTCCAGGTTTCTTCGTTAAATCCATAATTAAAATAATCTGTTATATCAGCACCCGGCTTACGCCATGGTTTATCTTCTAATGAATCTATACTAAACTCGTGTGCCGCTACACCATTAATTGTACCAACGCCTTCAAAATCTTCGATAGAAAATTTCCCTCCCTGAGTAGACTTGGACTTTTCTTGACTACTTGCACCAGCCAACAAATTGGAGCGCTTATTTATATTATAAGTGCTAGGCGCAGCTTTAATGTCGCCTATTACGACGTTAATATCGTCATCAGAATCATCATCCTCTTCGTCTTCATCTGCATCTTCTTCGTCCCCACCAGAGCCTTCATCCTTTTTTTTATTTTCTTCTTTATCATCACCATCGGTTGTATCCGCAATAGTAGCTGCTGCTGTCGCCTCCTCGTCCTCTTCCATTTCGTGGGCCGGATCTTCAAAATCTGCCAACTCCGCACCAGGTGGGCAATTGTCCTTATCTTGCAAATTATTAATACCATCACCTTGAGTTACAGCTGCTAGAGCTTCATTTTCGGCCTTTAAAAGCTCTTGCGAGTTTGCTTTTCCTATACCGGCTGCGTCACTATTGTTTTCCGCGTCTAGACGCTCTTCCTCATTTGTGGTAGAATCAGGGTTTGAAGTGCCATACAACCAACTATCTTCATTTGTATCATCTGCCATTTTTAGCCAACACAAACTTAATTATTAATTGTTTTTTTTTAACTTTTATCACAACTTTTGGGAAATTAAATACAAGTACTTGTTTTATTTTCTTTGCAATGTTGTAAATTGTCACAATGTGCAGTATGCTGTCATTCAGGTAAAAAAATGTTATCATTTCCACGTGATTTTTTTTATGTTTATATATTAACACTGAGAAAAATACAAAAACTGTTTGAAAATTGTCTCTATTGTTTTGTTATTTATTTTATGAGAATTGTAAAGAATACTGAAGGAAATTTATTACATATATTTATACATACATAAATATTTTTTGAAATAGTCTGCAAATGATAATTTTCTTTTTCAATCACAATGAAAGAATAACACTAATTGAAACACTGTCCATACCGTATATCGTTTGTATATAAATTCACAAACACGAAAAAATATTCTGTTCTTTAGGTGTCAAACTCCAAGGCAAATTTATATCAGGTAGCCCCAGTTAATCAGCTGATGTTTTTTTTTGACTACGTAACTGTTAATTTCCATACATAAAAAATAATTTTCTCTCTCTCCTTGGCCAGCTAAATGTCAAACTTCATGTAAAAAATCCTCTCCGAACTGAGGCCAACTGATTTGAATTCGCCTTGTCAAACTTCATACATAAAAAAATTGTCTCGCAATTTTTTGATGTCTAACTTTATATATAAAGAATGTAAGCAAATATTCCAAGGCGAATATATATCAGGTGGCCTCAGTTAATCAGCAGATTTTTTTTTCGTCACGCAAATGTCAAACTCCATACATAAAAAATAATTTTCTCTCTTCCTTTAAAGTCAAATGTCAAACTTCATATAAAAAAATGGATTTAAAAAAACCCCTCCGAACTGAGGCCACCTGATATTAATTCGCCTTGCAAATATTCTTTGATAGGAGTTACCAAGGCGATGTGTTATTACATAAGTATATATGAACATACATACATACATACATACATATTTACTTATGCTTACAAACTTTTAACACCTATTTTCAAACATTTTTAAATAACATCTATTAAGTGGCTTAAAATTTTGCAATTCAAAATTAATATAAACGATACTAATAACTTTTTATACATAAACATTCGTGCTGGTAACACTACAAAAGAAAGTTTTTTTTTTGAGAAAATAAGACAATTTTAATTAACTATGTCCATACATATGTAACACACAATCTGAGCGACGTGCGACAGTATTTAAACGTTTATCAGTCATATTTACAAACGTTTTTTATACCCTTCACCTAAGGTGATAAGGGTATATATAGGTTTGTCATTCCGTTTGTAATTTCTTCAATATTCATTTGCGACCCTATAAAGTATATATATTCTGGATCCTAATAGATAGGGAAGTCGATTAAGCCATGTCCGTCTGTCCGTGTGTTGGTTGAAATTAAGTTTTCGTAGCTCCTATAGGTCACCCAGGGTTATGTGTGGTATCAAACTTTTGGAAATACTTTTGAAAAAATTGGTATTGAAAACTGGCAACATCCATCAATAACCGGCTGATATACATAGGTATAAGCAAAAAAAGACAACTGCCTCATTATTTTAAAGTTTTTTTTTACACAAAAAAATTATTGCAGGCGAATTTATATAAGTATATCAATTCGCCTTTAATTAAAATTGTTGAATTAAATATTTGCAGCCTTGAGACTACATAGATTTATTACAGTCGAATTCATATACATATATCAATTCGCCTTAAATTATGATTGTTAAATCACATATTTGCAGCCTTGAGATTACATAGATAGATAGATATACTTGAAAAAAATATATTCACCACATAGTGAAGGGTAATTGTAATTTCTACCATATTCATTTGCGACCCCATAAAGTATATATTATCCAGTAAAATCGCCTTATAACTGACCGAGATATAAACCAAAAAAAGACGACTACCTGTTTTTTTTTTTTTTTA
>NDXZ01062756.1:4698-15034 GCA_003055125.1 Paykullia maculata | reverse complement strand
AAAGACAGTATAAACTAAAAAAAAAACAATAAAAAAAAATCCAAGTACTAGTATAACATAATGTCAAAGAGCATGAGAATATTAAAATGAAAATAGTTTTTTAAAATCCTTATATGAATATTTATTGGCTCATAGTGACTTTTCGCTTACTTGTATGAAGTTTGTTTTATTAATTTTTTTGCACTATTTTCTTTACCAAAATAATTTTTGTGGCCAAAAGGAAAATGTATTTTTAAAGCTAAAATATACAAACAACAACTTAAAGATTAGAGTTCTGATCGTGAATAATTTTTTGCTCACGATCATTCCCACTTACAAGCAAAAATTCGATAAAATTTTGCTTATGAAACTTTACTCACGTCGATTTTTTTATACTAACGCAGATGAACGTAAAATTTAAACGCTTTAAATTGTAATTTTTTATAAAAAAAAAAACAAAAATCCTTTTTTTTTTGGAAAGACTGAATTTTTATATGTAAGAATGGTCTATACCCCATCAAATCAAATTCAATTTTCAAATACTTTTTCGATTGTTCCGCCTTGAATTTTTTACCAATAAATCTCACTCAATTAGCAAAGAAGAATGTGTCGGTCAAAGAATAGTTTTTAAAACAAAGCTTTTGCTTTTTGAAAAATATACTTTAAATTGAATTGATTTTCCGATAAATTACAAAATCAGACTTAAGTAGTTTTTCCTTATTGCCACTGCCAATTATGACTCAAACTTAAACTTAGACATCTTTTTATATGGTTTCGTAGAAATTGGAATAAAACCATTGTTAATACCTTGTCATTGTGGTAAAAATTCAATTTATGGTTGTTTACTTCGTCCATAAATTAGACGTCTATTATTATGATTATGTTACATAATCAAAGTTTTTTATGTCTCCATTAGAAGTTTACGACGATACTCAATGATTATATACCCAAAACATGTATCATCTAAATAGACATGTAGATCTATTACATTTATATTAAAGAGGATGTGTGTATGAGGAAATCTTCTCAGGGATTCTTTAATATGCATATGTTAATAAATATATAAATATAAGTAGGGATACTTTGTTTGGTTGCGTCGAATCTTGAGTACCCTCCACGTGCAAATCATAGTAATTTAGGTAGATATATTATTTGCAGACATAATGTATGAAAAAGCATTTTTAAAAATTTGGTATAAATTAAGATTTACTTTTATTTTTTATAGAATTTAGTTATAATCCAAAAAATCTAAAACATGAGCTTCCTTGGAAGCAGCTTTGTAAGGTAGAGTTCGGCTGTGAACCGCTTTCTCTTCTAATAAAATATTACATGTTTTTTGTATGAGATTCCTCGCGTTGAGACTTCGCTTTAGAGTAAAAATAATTTTGATAAGATTTCAGAAATTGGTGCGTATTCAGACACATAAACATGGCCAAATCAACACACAGATTTAAAAAATGCCAAGATTATAAATAATTTGTTGTGTTTCAGTAACACCAAGAAGTGTTACTCTCGAAACTTTATTCCTTGTCAATACTAAGAGTAGCGAAGGGTAAAATAAATCATTTTCCATGCTCGAACTTATTTCAAACATTTGAAGGCTTATAGAGCTAAACTAACAATATTTTAGGCATTTTTGTTTGCAGCATTAAGTCTCTCTGATTTATTTTAAATCTGCCTGCTTTTGTTTGGATTTCGGTAAATATTTAGTCTTTTTCTTGTCTTCCTTTATCGTTACTATTAGATTTATGTTACTGGGACATTTTTAATATTCATGTCGAACAATGACATTGAGTTAACACATATGGCAAAGTTTTGCCATAAACAATATGTTCACAGTAACTGCAGAAGACCTTTTGATAAAATCTTCGAACACCAAATCCAATAACCAAATAATTTTGTTAATTTATTGGGTTAAGTAGTGAAACTAACACCTTAAGTTTCAAAACAATAATCGTTACGAAGAGTTTGGATAAATTTAAAAAACCAAAAAAATTTAAACGTACGAGGTTTATATTAAAGCAGTTTCTTATTAGAAAAATGTCATTTAAGAAAACTTTTATAGGGTTCATATCTTATTGGTTCCATTGTTTTGGATTTATTAAAATTTTTGTAAAGTTTTTCTTTAACCAACACTTTCTTATGAATGAAAAAGTTTTTATATTTTTATGTTTAGATGTTTGGATGTTTACAGGAATATTTGAAATGAATTTTAAAATAGTTCGACCCACATACAGCCTACAAGCTTGATTTGCAGATGGAATCCTCCCTATCCCGGTAACTGTGCAAATGAAGTCACGTACAAATTCAATATCAATAATTTTCTTTATAAGCGGTATAAGAGTTTAATAAAAGTATTAGCAGGAACTATTATTTTCTAAGCGAACAGTGTTGCCATTTACTGTCACGACTTTGGCCGTGCAGGTGTTAAAATATTTCATAAGGGTTTCCATATGCAAAACATTTTGAACGCTGGTGCAATATGGCACAAATTTAGTAACAAGTGGATTCCGATAACCGCATAGATGCTGGGACAGCCAGATGCAATTAATTTTAAGAACATTTTATTTTTTGATTATTTATTTAATTTTAAATTTTTAACAAAACTTTTTCATTTTGTACAAAATAGGATTTTGTAGTTAATTTTCCTTTTACAAAAAATTTGGAAACAATTTTTTTTAAATAATAAATGCACAACGTGAATGTCTAATTAGAAAAAGACATCAACCAATAAATATAAAAGGGAAAATACAGCGCCACCTATTAGAATCAATAATAATTATAAACATTTTATAAATCTTAGCCAACGCACATATTTCTTGTAGTAAATGAGTTTTTCCCAAATATTCTTTGTTGTGCAAAATGGTACTACAAAGAGGTCAATTTTAAATTTAATAGAACTCGTTTTAACAGCATATTAAGTTCAGTTTAATCGGTCCAACGTTTTGTGATTTTTTTTTATTTATGTTAATTCATATGAATTAACACATTAGTAAATTGAACCAATTCAGTACCCTACGTTAGCACCTATATGTCTCATGCCTTACATCATGGCAAAGTTTTTTAAATCAAATCAATAGAGCATCAACAGCAATTTTCTGGTTTATATAAAATATTATTTTATCAAGTTTTCAATAGTTATTTATTAAATTTTTTTTTCAAATAATAATTTTTATTTTATTACTACATATGTATAACTAACAAAAATCAAGTTTCCTATATAATATTGACCGAGTGAAATGAATGTACGAACCCAGCTACTGGTTTTATCAACAAACCGTTTGTTTAACTGATTATAAATGTCCTTGATTTAACTCACAGTTTATGTTAAGACAGAATGAAATTTACAAACAACTAAATTATCCCTTTTTCTCAATCAATTTGGTTTTACTATTTCAAGGTTCTATTTCTATCAGTACAACAAATGACAATTACAATTTTATTATCGCAACATTCTATCATAAGTATCTATTCTTTGTTTGAATTTCTATTGCCATTATTTATAAAATTTTAATTAAACAAACAAACTCTTTGTCTTATCTACGTCTGGCAATGAAGTTACTTTTGTATTTAAATTAAAATAAATTTTTACTTAATTATATTCACAACAACACCCACAAAGAAAGTTTTAGATTCTTAACTTTATTACTCCTTCTTTTAAATACAGTTTCATCAATTAATCTTTTTCAATTAACTCAAACTTAAGTTATTTTGTTATTGAACATAAACAAAGGGAGATATTTTAATTTAAACGAGTGTATCATTTTCTATCTAACAATGTTGTTGTTGTTATTGTAGTTGTTAAAAACTTTGTTAAAATAATCGAAATCAGATACGGCTACAGTTTGCTAGTAATTAACAATTACTTGTTTATTATCTCAAAGTTGCTTTTATTACAAAACAATTATTTTAAAATATGAAAATATCTCACAATCGGTTATGAGAACATACAAACCGGAACCAATACACATTTGCTTTTCTGTTAATGCGGTTTTTTGCTTTTTTCTGTCGTTTACACGGACATTTTTTCGCGCTTTATTTCGTTTTTATGTTTGCAACCTATTTAAAACTAGGAATTACAAAACAAACTAGGAATTACAAAACAAACTTTGAACACAAACATGTTATTAATCCTGTCAATTTCAATTTGGTTTTTTGTCAACCAAGTAAGATTTGCTTAAAGTAAACCTGTCTAATGTTAAACTGAACTTTTATTTTTTTTTTAAATCAAATGGTGTAATGGGAACTTCTTTCCATATTTGTTGTTCGTAGATTTTGTTATAGATTTAAACTTTTTGAAAACAAGTTTTCAATTAGAACTAAATCTAAACAAAAGTAAAAAGTATCTGTTCGATACTTATGCCATGTGAAACTTGTAAATTATTTCAAAAAGATTGATTTAATTTTATAGAATAATTTAAAGCAAAGCAACCGCTTATCAAAGTTATTTCTTTTCATGGAAAACACAAAAATTATTTTTTTAAATGCTTTTACTAAGTTTTAGTAAAACATCTATTACATATTTTCATTTATTGGCAATCGAGATGGATGCCATAGTTGGTAAAGAATAACAAAATCGAGATGACTTTAGTTACATATTTAATATGAGTTGAACAACAATACATATAAAAAGAAGAAGAACAATAACAACAATTAAAACTAGTGGTCGCCAAAGCTAAAACTGCGATTGTGTCGCTCACCAACTACCCGCCAAATACAAAGTTTAAAATATGATGGTGCATTATCAGTTTAGGGAAATGTAATTTTATAAAAATTTTTTTATTTTAAATCTATGATTTTTTTGATTTTAAATCTATGATTTAATTTTTCTCTGGAATACTTAATTCCCTTCGAGGTATTTTAAGTTCTGATTGAATATTAAACCCTTACCCACATGTTTGTTGGGCAAGCATTCCGGAAAAAAATTAAGTCATCGCTGTCTAATCGACGACCAAATGAAGGAGCATAACAATATGTGTGAAGCTGTCTCTGCACAATTGTGCTAAGAAATGGTTACCACTGTTTAAGATACATGTCTGTGATTATACATTCTTATTTATTTTATTTTAAAATCCTAACTTTTATAAGATTAACAATAAAAAAAATAAGACATTTTGTGTTCATAATTTTAAGACATATTTCTTAGTTTAAATGCTTTTTAAAGGGTAGTTTTTCATAGAATATATTTGTTGTTGGTCCACCCTCATCTTACACTTTAAAAATTGATTATAACAATTAATAGAAAATTATTCTCGTACCTACAAAAAAAAACTCATGTTATTGTAACGGGTCTGCAATTTAATAATCGCAATAATTGAAACAATTTCACACACGTTTAGAATTATTTTTACTTCTGTTTTTGGCATTAAATTAAGGAGTTTTACTCCTTATTACTGCCGAAATGAAATGAAGTGGAGGGTAATTTTTAATTTATACACGAACATGTTTTCCACATAGAAATGACGAAGAGAAAAAATAAAACTAAATGAAGCGTGTTGGAATCAAGTTAAAATAAATGTTGGCAACATCTGTGGTTCATATTTTTATTATAAATTGCCAATTATTAGTAATAAATTGCAGAAATTCAGTTTAACATTTTGCACATGGTTAACATACATTAATGCGTGTGTACAGTATGGTGCGATTTAAAAGCAGTAAATAAGTGTTTTTAATAAAATTTATTAAAATATTTATGTTTAAATCATAAAACAGTGGCGTGTTTAAAGGCCTTGACATTTGTTAACTAGAAGATTTTAGTTAAAAAACTTGCTACGCCAGTTTTGTTTATAAAAAGCAGTAGAAATATTTAGTTAAAAGAGTATAAATCGAAGAAGGACTGTACGACCAATAAAAAAAATAATTTCAAAGTTTGTTTGAAATGCTATTGGGTGTTCTGTTTCTACGATTGTAAATATTTTCTTTGCTAAATTTATTGCCGTAGGTAAGTGACCACCGTATTTAGCCCCATATTCAAATAGCGTAACATTTTTATAGCCGGATGAGTAAAATATGTTACTATTAGGCCATACGCAGCTTAAGGAAAAAGAATCAACTGAATAACCGCTTGACTTAATTTAAAACTAAAACTAATAGACAAACTTTAACCGGACAGTTTTGAATAAAAAGGTAACAACTAAGTAATATTGCAGATCGTAGAAAAGTTAACCTGGTAGTATATCGAAGTGGCAGGATAATTGCAACTCTATAAAATTGTGCAAAATGTAGTTTAAAAAAAGCCCAACATTTTATCCAGTTAAAGGTAAATAAAATATATTTTTTCTTAAATTTGGTCCAACATAAAGTTCAAAGAGGACTGTTTTTTTTAAGTACTAAGCTTTTTTTTAATAGTTAAAGGTATCTGAATTTTTTGACGTTATATTTGTATGTAACAAATCAAAATATGGTGAATTTATTTTTTTACAATTTAATTAAACGGTACTGTTAATAATGTTGTGACTTTACAATATAAAGCATCCCCACAAAAGCATGACGATTAAAAAATTACGGCAGCCGGCAGTAAAGAGCAAAAATTATTGAGGCCGCCAAACATAAAAAATCTTTGCATATTAGAAATACACTTAAGAAAAAAAATCCTTATACCTGACTGATTTTTTTAAAATAAAATATAAGTAGTTATTGCATAAACACTGACATTTTATGTAACCATTAGGTCAGAAGTAATTTAATACAGATACAGAAACAATTTAAAACTAATTTATTTTTCATATATATATTATGACATTTGCAAAATTACCTTAATTTATGGAATTTGCAGAAAACGATTTAACATTGCAATTATTTTTGCCGGTTTTGGAAATAAATCGACATATTTGCAACCATTTTAAGAAAAAGAAAACTTTAAAAACAAGGCAAATTTAAACGGGTAACATTTTCAGTCTAACTGATACTAAAAATATATATCGAATCAAGGGTACTTAATACCAGTAATTTTGGGTAAATTCTGCTTAATTGTACATTTTTTTGAAAAATTCCCTAAAATCCCAGGTTTTTCGTCGTGTAGATTGTTTGAGAAATAATACGAATTTGATAGTTTTTTGTAAAAAGTGATATGATGGTAACTTGTTTAATCAATAACTTTTTATTTTTTGTTATAACCATCAACCAGTATCGAGGAAACTTTTGTCCTACCTCCCATTAAGTTTGATAGCACTTACATATATGTATAGATATTCAATATTTATGTTTTTTTTTTCACCGAATTACTCCCGTTTATTGACAGATATTTTTTTAAAACAAAAGTAGGCCTAAAATACAAAATATCTTTTATATTAATTTATATTGACTTATTCACAAATATGATAAAACATTTGCTCTAAGAATTTTTCTTTATTAATATATTGTTGCTCTTAGAACAGCTTGCGCGGTACCGTATTTTATGTAATACTAGCAGAGCGCACCGGCTTCGCACGGAAGTTACTTATTAATGAAAAAAAATCAGAAATAAGTTTTGCGAAAGTAGTTAGTAGTCAAGGTTATATAGGAAAAATGAGAAGTGAATAGAAGGCAGTTTTTATATAAATTTTAAATAAAGTAATCTTTTTGGCGAATTTGTTCATAAATTCCAAGATATTTGACTACCAAATATCTCTATTTATGTATTTTCTTTTTATGGGCGGTGCCACACTCTCTGCTCAAGCCAATTTTTGCTTGAATAAGGAAAGTTATATTATAGTTAATAGTAGGTGCCACGTCACCTTATATGTTTTTGTCGGTTTTTGCTTACAGATATCAAAGAGAATTTAAGATTACAGCTATTGAAGTTTCTCAAATATCTTAAATAATATATTTCATTGCATGGACATTGCTGCCCCCTCTGCTCCGATCTTGCCAATTTATGGGCCAAATATGAAAAATGTCAATAACATTAATCATATCGAATAAGAAAAATTATATTATAGTTAATCGCCCCCTGCCACAATTCTTAAAATTTTTGGCTCGAAAAAGAAAAGTGATATAAAAACTGATCGTTCAAAAATGTGAGACCATTGACAGTTCATAAGATTTGCCGTTAAATATATTCGTGTTGTATTAAAAAATTATGGAGACCGTGGGAAAAAAAATTTAAGAAAATACCTTTTTATCAAAAAGCATTAAAACGAATTTACTAACTGAAGATAACTTTTGCACAATTACGTTTAAAAAAAACATAAAGCATTTTACAAGTAATATCTTATAATTATTTTTACAATATATTAAATGAACCATTTTATCGCTGCATTAAAGAATGGACCTTAATCATTTTCAGAATGTAATGTTTTTTTTTCTTTCATAAACGTAAACCCTCTACGAACACCCTTTGCAACATCATTAGTATAAATAATTGCATTTAAGTTTCGAGTAATTGCAATTGTAACATTTGATATAAATTTGAATTCAATGTTTCTGCCATTTGCTCTTATTTATACCCAGACATGTGCGAGCATTAAACAAAAACAAATAAACGCACATACATATGCAAAAATAAACATCCATACATAGATCCATATGTAAGTGTGGTATGATAACATTACCTTAACAATGGCTGTACGTGTTCACATTGTATGTACACAAACCTAGAAGAGTAATGTTTAGGTATTGTATTGAATGCACGCGTGTGTGCGTGTGTACACAAATATTTATTGATTATAGATAAACAAAATAATTTGTCAAAATATTTGTGCCTAAATGTATATTTGTACCCAGCAAAAACTTGCATTGCTTTGTAATGAGTTAAAATGATAAAAGTACAGTAGTTGCACTATTAAGCTTTTGGCATTTTAACTCATTACTATAACACGGCGATGTTATTGGAGGGAATTACTTAACTTGTCCCCTTACAAAAAGAGACTGAAATAAGTCATTATCACCCTCGCTCACAAAAAGGAAGTCATTGCTTTAATGTCATTAAATAACTTCTTACTAAAAATGAATAAAGTAGCCCTCTAAATTGTAAATAACAAATTGAATAAGTCATTACTTTTGAAATATGATATAACTACTTGCTTTTAATATGTCAAATATCCAATTGATTCTATTGGCTTACTGAACTTATTATCAATAATGTATTGTATTCGGTTTCCTAAAAACAAAACTGAGGTTTGCTACTTCTGTATGCTACGTTTTACAGAGACGCTTAAAAAAACTGTTAGAGTCGGTTTTAAAACCATCATGAAATTTATAAACTTCTGTCGAAAATATAATTACTTATACTGAAAGTATGTTAACCCAATTAAGTATCATAACAACTAATTTAAGTGGCTCCTAACAACTTTTTCAGCTAAAGTGTATACAGCTTTTATTTCTTTTTAAATATCTCATGTATAAATTATTTCGTTTCAAAACATAATATTCTTATTAGAAAACTACTTCTAAGTAATAAAGATGGCATATTATACTCATTGAAAAATTTTATTGAGTAAGAGCAAGTCATTACCCAGTTTTTGCTGGGTATGTATGTATGTTTGTATAGAAAGTGTGTTACAAATTTATCGTTATTATTACTAGAAAATATTGTATGATGCAGGGAGGTGCAAGAACTACGATCAAAGGTCATGTTGTAGCAAAGCTATGTTAAGTTGAAATCTAAAGATCATTCATATGTTGCGTCTTAAAATATTTGGTAAAACTATAAACTGGGTGTATAAACATTCATTCCTGTATTTGAAAAGTATCCTTCTGATTTTTTGTTTTTAGAGGGAAGTAAAAAACAATTTTTTGAATAAATCAAGAAAAAAAAACGTGAAACATTTATTTTACTATATACTTTAGAAGGCACCATGAAAAATGGCACCAAAATTTAAAATGAAAAATGACCCCAAAAATAGGAAAAATAACCCCAAACTTTTGTGTTGTTGTTCTCAATGTAAAAAATTGGGGCCATTTTTCATTTTTAGTTTGGAGCCATTTTTCATGGTGCCACTTCAGAATACAATAATTGAATTGTTTTTTTTTTCCAAACACAAGTAGATTTAACCCTATGAACAGATTTTTATAAATATTAAATATATTTATTTAAAATTCCCAATAAAATTATTAAAAAAATTTTCAAATTTTAGAATTTATCGTAAAATTTCCTATAAGGACAACCAAAATCTGTTAAAAAAAATTTTTTTATACAAAATTGTGTTTAAATAAAAAGATCTTAAATTATTTCTAATGAATTTTTGTTATAAAAACTCCAATCACAAAACAGCAATAATAACGAATTTACTAAATCAAATCATTTTCGCATAAAATTTTTATGCTCTTGTTTTTTCACAATTTTAATTTATTAAATTTATGTCAAATACACCTGTTAGTACCGCAACCTTATTTACCGACACAGTTTAAGCCAAACATTAGCAAAAAAAAAAAAAAA
>NDXZ01062742.1:0-10235 GCA_003055125.1 Paykullia maculata | reverse complement strand
AAATTCTTAAATAAAATATAAAAATTCTTGTTCTTAAACTAAAATTCAATTAAATTTGTTAAAACTCACCTTTGTGATCTTTGCAATGAACAGCCTTTATAAATAATTAAGTTGGCAACTCTTATTATCAATCACTGCCTTGCATTAATACTAACAACAATAGCACTGCGATGAGTTTATTTATCTCACAAAAAAAAAACAAGAGAATAAATCCCACTACTGCTTCTTCTTCTTCTTCTTTTTATAAAATTAATAATTTTTTTATCTTAAATTTTTTCTCACAATTTGTTTTCTTTGTAAATTCTTTATCTTGTTGCTATTATTTTTATTGGAACAGGTGCACATAAATGCAATTTTTAATTTTTAAAAGGAATTTTTTCCAAACACGTAAAATTTTGTATTATAATATCTAATGACAATAGTTGTTTTATTCGCTGCTCAAAACACACACTTTTTTACACTCACGAAAAAAATAAATAAATATTAGAACAAAATGAGCATGAATTAAGTATTTGTTAGTTTGTTTATTTATTTTTTTAAAGGCATCTAGTTTTTATTGTTATTTTGTTTTTAATTAAGTTTTGTTTAGTATGTTAAGTATTGTCGGCTTGCACAACAAATTACAAGTAATAATTAAAGTAGTAGAAACATACATACATATGTATGTTTAGGTAGGTATAATATGTGTTTCTGTTGTTGCTGGAATTATATTTTTGTTATTTACAATTATGCTTTGTTGTTTATTGGAGGGAACAGGTAGTCTATTAACTTATACACATACTGTCATACATACATACATATGTACATATGCATAGGTATGTACCTAAAATCTGTTGCCTATTTCGCGTTTAAGTTTTTATTTTACTTTGATTTATGTTTTTTGTTTCCAACAATTCTTTAAAACTGTGCTTCTATTAAATGATTTAGAATTTATTTAAAATTTTAATTTAATTTTTTATTATCTATTACCTCCTTAATTTATTGCAATATTTTAGTTTTATTTAAGTTCCCACTTTAAAGTTTATTTTTAACACTTTTTTTTACTTTTTTCCGTTGTTTCTTTGTTTCTCCTTTTTCTTAATTTAAATGTAACGTTGGTAACAGCATTTGTTGTTATAGGTATGCATGTATGTATGTATGTAGGCTTAATGAGATTTTTTGTTGTTATTCTTTCAAATGTTTGTTAGTTTTTATATTTTTATTTTATAATACTATTTTTCCTTTACCCCGACGACTTTAGAAAAACCGTAAAAAACTTAAATAACAAAAATCACTGACTGGCCAAAAACAAAATAGTTACCACTTGTCCGTTTTCTTTCTCTCTTTTATTGGCAATACCGACCGTTAACTCCGTTATGCTACCGACCGCTTTGAATAAACAACGTAAACTGAATGCCGACACACAGAAATAATTGTACTCTGTACAAAATGCAGCAACAAAACAAATACTTGTTTAGTGGACTGCTAATTACATTCTAGTGAGCGAGCTTTTGTTTCCAACACTCAGTGCTGCCACTTTGTGTAATAGCATAAACTTATTGTGTGCGATTCTTACTTGAATGTGTAGTTTGTTTAATTTGTAATGTATGCGCAATATCACTCTATATTCTGTTTCATTATGAGCCTTTAAGAACCAAAGTTGTTCTTTTCGAACACTGATTGTATTTTGGTTAAAGGCCCGCTGATCAAAATAAACAAAGGAGAGAAAAGGATAAAAAGTTTTTAAAGCAGGCAGCATTAAATGAACTTTCTTCATCTAAATAGAAAATAATGACATCCGTACATTTAGTACAAAAATCATCCAAAATATCAATGCAATAATATTTGCAGTAATACATTCTTATTTAAAACCAGAGTCAAATTGTGTAATCTCCAAATTTGGTATGGCAGCACTAAAAACACTGTAATTTACATTAAGTAAGAGATTTTAATGCAGTGTTTTGCTTTGCTCTCTTTTTAGTTGACACTCTTTAACTGCTAAAAAAAAAGTTTATTGTTTGTTTCAGACATGGAAAACTTTATAATACCTACATACATATGTACGTTCATAGCATTATTTTAAAAGAACAATTTTTATGTTGGGTGTTAAAAAATTTTTGTACCACGAAGTACCCATTGCAAAGGATACATAAAAAAATCAAAGAAATTGGGAATATCCGGTCTATGTATTTTAGCATTTTTGCTCTAATAATAAGACTTAACGGAAAGCAACACTGTTTTAAGCAATTAAATTTTTATTAAGCCATTTCCAAACAGTTGAATTTCTTCCCCAATTGTTTACAAATTCTATGCATTGTGCATTAAATAACAGCACAAATATTTAAAATTATTTATATAAAATTAACTAAACATAAAAATAAAACATTTAATAAATAGATTTTTCCGCATTCTCTACCACTAAAAATGAGTTTGGTTGTGCCGATTGTAAGGATTTTGAGAATGAAGTCATTGTATTACTACTGGAAGTTGAAACATCCTTTTGGCTGCTTGATTTGGGTATGTTAACCAAACCCATTTTAAATGATGGCGCCAAACTTTGGGCATAATTGGTACGTCTACTTTCTACGCGTATCTTTTGTTTAGGCACAATTGGTTTACCGTCTTCGTCTGTTTTCGGAACTTCTACTTTTGTTTCTTGAACTGGTTTCTCTACTGGTTTTTCTACATTTACATCTATTGATTGTGGTATATTTGAGTAGGTTCCCAAACCCATTTTTTGCTTGACATCCTCTAAGGTATCGTGAGCCTGCTGGCGGGCCTTTTCGGCACCCTGCTCTAACATATAAGTTAATTCAAGTTTTCGCGACAAACGTTTCTCGATTTCAGCTTTTATTGGCTTTAAATGTTCCACCACTGCCTCGGCTACTCTTAATTTATAACGTCCAGTATCGAGGGTCTTGGCTTCTTCAACAATTTTATCTATGGGAATACCCGATACCAAGGAATGTATGGCCACCAAGTTTGAAACGCCTGGACGATTAAGGGGGTTATAACTGACATCTGAGGTAAAATCAGTAACTGCTTTTTTAATTTTATCCACTATAACATCTGCTTCATCACGAATAAAAATGGTGGCTTTAGTGTCGGTATCAGATTTTGACATTTTCTTAGAGGGATTGCGTAAAGAGCGTATACGTGCCGCATCTTTACTATCGATCATAGCGTGGCAAGCAGGGAAAGTTTGACCGTATCGATTGTTGAAAATGTGCGTTAGATGTTGGGTTAACTGTATGTGTTGCAGCTGATCTTCGCCAACTGGTACATGGGTGGCTCTAAAAGAGATAGTGTTGGGATTGGGTTTAAAATTTTGACATTTTCTAAAATATTTTTTGATATTAAAAAGCTCATGTTTTTTTTTAAAGTCTTAATATTTTTGGACTTCCTAATTGTTCTCTCTTCAACTCTTCAAACATATGAACGTAATTTTTAATTTCGAAAGTGGTTTGAAAAAAAAGTTTCGTTTCTTCAAGTTCAATCGTTTAAAAGGTAATTTAATATTTTTGTTTAAATTTGAAAAAAAAATTGTTGTGATTTCGAAATTATTTGATTTTCTTTTTTTTTTTTAAATTTATAAATATAAATTAAGAACTAATTTACGATTTTTTATTTCAAATTTATAGGTTAAATTTGCATTTTTTTGGCTTAAAAAGTAAATCCCAGAATAAATATGTACCTATGTGTATTCAACAGGTTTTTTAAGTTTCTATCAACAATTCCGAAAGATAGTTTTAAGCTTAGAAAATACTTGTCAAGCTTTTAATTTAATATCAAAATTTAAGAAAACTTTTAAAAGATCCATTTATGTATGTATTCGCAAAAACTATTTGTTTATGGAAAAATGTTTAATAAACTTTGAATTCCTTTGAAGTTATTAAAAACTTTTTAAACTTGTTCACCCAATTTACATATGTATGTATGTATAACAAAACTAAAAATACTTACTTGTACAACATAATATCCGCCGATTGCAGCACTGGATAAACGTATAAGCCCAAAGATACATCTTTAACTTTACGAGATTTTTCCTTAAACTGTGGTAAATGACCCAAACGTGCCATAGTGCAAAAACAATTTAAAATCCAACATAGTTCACTATGCTCTTTAACCGCGGATTGAACAAAAAGATTGTTATTTTCAGGATTAAGACCACAGGCATACATAGTAGCAGCCATTTCAAAAATATTTTCCCGCAATACAGCAGGGTTCTAAAATATATACACATGTACATGGAAATTTATAATGAAACTAAAATCTTACTTTAAGAACACTTTACCTGATTTATGGTTATGGAATGCATATCAACTATGCAATAGGTAACATCCTCATGATTGTTTTGCAATTCTACCCACTTTTGTATGGCACCCAAGTAATTGCCCAAATGCATTTGACCAGATGGCTGAATGCCCGAAAATATTTTGCGAGGATAATTGGAGCCCTTAATGTAAGATTATGAAGAATGTATTAAAACTATTGATTTGTACTTTACCAACTTACCCTATCATCCCTGTGAAGCTTTTCCACAACTCTCAATGATATGGACGCCTTTTGCAACTGCATGGTAGTCCTGCTGCATTGCAAAAGTTTCCTTTGCAAAATTTTTAAGAGATGCATATTTTAATTATCTACAAACTTCTTTTATTAAAAATTTTAACGTTAGAAAATATATATTTTTTTTTTTTAAATTAATAAAGTCTTTTTATAAATGTTTTTCAATAAAATTTTTTATTTTATTTGATATCTTGCGTCACTTGTCACTTTTTGATAGGAATTTACTTAAATTGTCGAAAAATAAAACAACAATTGCATACGGACAAAATCAAAACAAAAAACATATGTTCTCTAAAAGAGATTGTAAAATAGAGATGCCAGAGTATTATTGCTGCTACAAATTCACCATAAGCACAAATTATACCCATAAGTTAATGAAGTTAGAAATACTTTATATGTATATTACGTTTATTATTGAAAATCTATACCAATTAGACAAAATTTTATATATTAATAAAAATTTTAAAGGTGACCATATATTTTATGACATTTGTTAGTGTTAAAATTGTTGTGTTAAATTAAGTGTCAAAAAATAAATCATGCACAATTTTTTCATATGTTCGATAAACATTTTTTTTTTGTAATTTTATATTGGCTGGGGAGAACAAATTTTAAACCAAAAACAAATGATTTTGGCGTTTTTTAAGTATTGGACAAAAAAGATATGAAAAATTAAAATTATTCAAGCTGCTGATAAAATAATTTAAAATCCTTGAATGTATTAAAAATCAAAAAAAAAAGTTTTTAACTGAGTTTTATTTTCTACTTATACTTTCAATTATACAAATTGCCTTGAAAATTAATTTTTTTTAAATTTAAAATTTTGAATACATACATACATATGTATGTGTGTTTGTATGTATTTATGAAATACACATAAATTTAATTTGTTTTTTGCATTTTTTTTATTGATTTTATTTGTTATTAATCAATATTTAAACCATTTCTCTTTTTGCACGAATTTTCATATTTTTGTTGTTTCCTAAATAGAAAAGAATTTGAAATAAATTACATAAAAATATTACATATTAGGTTTTCGTTTCTTGTTTCAATAACTTAAGGCATTTTTTAAAGATAATTAAATTATAAGTTGGGGAAGTTAGGCAGGAGAGAAGAGAAAAATTAAAAATTAATAGGTTTGCCAAAGGCGGCAGCAACGTTGGCCTCGCGCAAAGCTTCAGCACAGGTCTGAAAAATAATATTTTTTAAAATGAGTTTTATATAAGGACAAAAAGAAATACTTACTGGATGGGCATGGCAGACACGGGCAACATCTTCGGCACTAGCACCATATTCCATTGCTAAAACAGCTTCATTGATTAGTTCACCGGCAGACTGAAACAAGGGGGAATTATAAATATTTTTATTAAAATATTTAATTTAATCTTTAAAATTCAATATTCGGCAATAAAGTCTATAGACATACATATAAATAATTCCATCACTTTTTAATATTGAACCAGACAGAACCTTATGTACTATTAGTTTTAGAAATGTATTAAATTTTAAATTTTTGAGTAAAAGTTTTTTTCTTAACTACGACCAAAATGTATTTTTGCCAAATATTCGCTCAAAACCAAAAACATGCTACTTACAGGGCCAATAATATGTGTGCCCAGCACACGATCTGTAGTCTTATCAGCCAATACCTTAACGAAACCATCGGTTTCATTGTTGGTCTTGGCACGCGAATTCGCCAAAAAGGGGAATTTGCCGATCTTGTATGCTACACCTTCTTGCTTTAAAGCTTCCTCGGATTTGCCAACCCACGCAACTTCAGGATGAGTGTAGACCACCGATGGTACGCAGTTGTAGTCGATATGCACATTACCGCCCTTTATGCCTTCAACACAAATAATGCCCTCATCTTCGGCCTTGTGAGCCAACATAGGACCATGAATACAATCACCGATGGCATAGATATTGGGCACCACAGTTTGAAAGTGGTCATTAACGGGAATACGACCTTTTTCATCCTTAACAATGCTAACATTGTCCAGACCCAATCCTTCGGTGAAAGGACGGCGACCTACGGACACTAACAAAACGTCACAGCTTAGTACTTCCTTTTCGCCCGACTTGGCATTTTCCACATTAACAGTTATGTTGTTGCCACTGCGTTCGGCTCCCATGACTTTAGTGCCCAATTTAAAGGCGAATCCTTGTTTAGTGAGGATCTTTTGGAAGGTCTTTGAGACTTCACCATCAATACCAACACCACCAATTGTGTTCATAAACTCAACGGCGGTAACCTGGGCACCTAAACGAGACCACACGGAACCCAATTCCAAACCAATGACACCTGCACCAATTACAATCATTTTCTGGGGCACCTGTTTTAAGGCCAAAGCGCCGGTAGACGAAACAATCACTTCTTCATCGATAGTTATGCCGGGGAAGGGCGTCACTTCAGAGCCAGTGGCAATCATTATGTTTTTCGCATTAACAGTCTCCACGGAGCCATCAGCTTTTGAAACCTTAACCTCATTGGGACTTACAATCGAACCCAAACCCGTCAATTGGGTTACTTTGTTCTTTTTGAAGAGCTGGGCAATACCACCGGTTAAGGCTTTGACAGCATTACTCTTTTGTAGCATTAGTTTTTCCAAATTTAAGGAAACGCCACTAATACTAATGCCACGGTTTTCCAAATCGCCGGAATGGGCCATATGATAGTAGTGGGAATTGTTAAGTAAAGCTTTGGAAGGAATGCAGCCAACATTAAGGCAGGTGCCACCCAAGGTGGGATTCTTTTCTACGCTGACAGTCTAAAGAAAATTTTTGTTTTTAAAATTTTTTTCTTTGAAGAAATGTAAGCAAATATACCTTCAAACCCATTTGGGCAGCTTTAATGGCAGCCACGTAACCACCAGGGCCAGAGCCAATAACAACCAAATCGGCTTCGTGTGCTGTGGAATAAAAACGACCATTCAAGGCACCCAAAATAGCACCATTTGAGCGCAGAGGGCTCTAAGAAGAGAAATCGAAAAACTTTATTTAAACAAGAAATCGATATAAAACAAATTTTTAACTACATATGCTATGTTTAAAGGAATTCTAAAATTTTAGCTACCTATTTGGTCAAAAAGATGAATCTCACTACATGTAAATGTTTTTTATTTCGCTGATAAAAAAAACATATAAAATAAAATTTAGTTGTTTTACATAAAAATATCTAAAAGAATCAATACAATAACTGTAAAATAATGCATACAACGCATTTTTTTGTAAAATTTAAAATCTTTATAGGTATCTATCAATTTTGACCCCCTGAAGAAAACAATTAAGAATAATATTGTTATCACTTTGGAAAGCATTTAGAGCTTGTGATAAGTGTGAGCTTTAAAAAAACTGATAAGAAATCAACAAATTTACACTTGCAATACAATTGCTTTTTTTTAACAGTCTGGCCACCTTGAATAATTTTTTGTTTGCTCTGCTATTTTTTTTCTAGATAAATGAGAAAAATACAATTCTTTACTTTCAAAAGAAATTTTAAGAAATTTTAAGAACTTTTGTTGAAGTTTTTTTAATTTTTCAAAATATTTGCAAACGTTTAAAAAAACTCTTATTCCGTTTATTTTTCTACTTATATTTTTCGTTAAATATTCCAGAACCTTTTAAGATTTTTGCAAAACTTTATAATCACTCATTGCATAACTTAAAATTTTTTGCTATTACTAGTCTTAATTTTTTCCACCTTTCACTTGGTCAAATCTCACCTTGATGGCATAGCTCAATGCGTTACGTAGCGTGTACTGCATTTTTTTGTTGCAATTTTATTAAATTTTAATTTCTTGTTTTATTTTATTATAATTAAAATATACACACACACCGCCCGGTCGATCGAAAAATTCTGGATTTACGTTTAGAAAAACCCGTTGTGACAAAATGCAATGGCAAAAAATGAAAGCTGTCAGAAGTAACACACACTGTTGAAAAGAGAGTATAAGATAACTTTGCTGTAAAATAAGTAGTAGAAAACACTACAATTACAACAGCGAATACGAATTTGACTGCACTTACACAGTGCTACAAAATAAGTTTGAGTTTAAACTGTAAATAAAACTATATGTGTTGGATAAAATATTTTTGCTATTATACTTGTTAGCAAATTTTAAGCTTTAACCAATATGTATATAAAGATTAAAGCGTTTAAGATAACAATGTTTTTAATGGGTTTGTTTTTATTCACCACAATTATAATAATAATACATATTTTCGAGACAATTTTCTTATTAGTTAACTAACAGTTGTAAAATAAGTACTAAGAAAAATTTTGTTACTACTATATATAGCAACTACTTATTTGACATTTTTAAGCAGTGCTACCAATATATAAACAAAGGAAAAATAATGCTGAATTTCAGATAATGCCAAAAAGTGAAAAAGAGCACAGATTTCACGGAAATTTTTCATTCCGAAAGCCAAGTTAAACAAAATAAATAATTATTATGGCAAAAATAATAGTTCTTATAATAAGCTTGACTCAAAATCATAAAAAGTGTTAAAGATTTTTTTTGGAATATAAAGAGTTAAAGCCAATGAAAAAAATTGTCTAGCAGATACGTAAAAAACTGAAAATACACAGAACATAAAATATAAAAACGACACAAGTGAAGGCTACAAAAGCTAAAGCAGTGGTTAGAGGAGAAAACCATATAAACATCACAGACACACACGCACACTTGAGCCCAAGCTGCTGCTAGTTGTGTTACTGCTGTGTTAATGTTTATTTGTTAAAATTGCTGACCATATTTTAACAATTTTGTTTTATTGTTGCAACAAGAAAAAAAGCGAAAAAACCACAACCTTTTTTTCTTAAGAAATCCTCCGGCATCTCCCCTCTCGGCCGAGGTTTTTTTGTTAAATTGTGCAGGGAGAGATCATGATGAACAATTATGGGAACATGATGATGGGCGAACAATTTCGCAAAATGGATACGAACTATTCACCAAAATCCTCACCACATGGTGGCCGTTCACCAGTGGTTTCCCGACAAGATTCATCTGGTACGCTGAAGGCCACAATATCGCTGGGCAAAACACCCACCATCATACAGACGGGACCATTTTATTCAATGAAAGAACCACCTGGGAAGGGTGAGTTGACTGGTGACAAGGATCTCATGACTGAGTATGGTCTGCATCATACGCTGACAAAGTTTAAGGATAAAAAAGTAAAAGAATCATTAGCCTCATTTTTGCCCAATCTACCAGGAATCTATGATGGAATGAATAATTTGGTAAGATTTTGAAATTTTATCGCATGCTCCAGGATAAAAAACAGCAATTTTCGGTTTGAAAAAGTGTTTTAATTTATTTGCTAAGAAATTTGTTAAAATTTTTTTTCCAGATTTTGAACTTTTAATAATTTTTTTTTAAATATTTTTCCTTAGGAAAATAGTACATTACGTAGCGTTATTGATAAACCACCCATAGTTGGCAAGGAATTGTTGCCTTTATCTGCAGTACAATTAGCTGGTTTCAGATTACATCCCGGGCCGGTGAGTTTTTTTTATCTTTAGTCTTAGTTTTTTTTGTTTGTTTTAACATTTTTTCGAAAAAAAAAATTAGTTCTTAGGCTTTTTGACGAAATGGTTTTTTTTTTGGGAAAGAAAAAAAAAGAAATTGTCGTTTTGCAAGATTACATGTTGACGCGAAAACAGTTTTTAATAAAAAAAGATG
>NDXZ01062719.1:0-14037 GCA_003055125.1 Paykullia maculata | reverse complement strand
CCCTGGAACCACCCCTGGGGGGTTCCCCATACAAACATTTCATAAAATCAGCATTTTTGGCACTTTACAATCTGTGTCTTGGTTATTTCAACTATACCTAGACGTAGGCGTATTCACCTTTTTGGTTACGCAATTAAATATTACTCATACGCGCATGATTTTGAAAAAGCCTTTACCTCTCGTCATGCACATGTTTTGATTGCCACACCAGGTGGCCCCCCAGTGGTGGTTGCAGGGGATGTGGTTCCAGGGGATGTGCCACTGGCATAGGTGGGTCGGCCCTTCAAAATTAGTGGGGTCGGTCATACATTTTATGAACATAGTTTATTAAACAATAAACTATGTTAATATCAACGAACTCTCATCTAAAAATCAGCATAAAATTATAAAAACAACTCAGCCACGGATACAGTTGAAGCTTTTTGTTAGAAGGTGGGGTGGAGGCGATTTGGTAGTGTTATACGAATCATACAAAACAGGTTAGGATTTGAAGGAAGGAAATTAAATAAGTTGGTACAAAGAAACATGCAATAATGCTTTTTTATTTCTTCCTTTTTTGATGACTAGCGAAGGGTTCGCCACTTATACAAAATATTCGATAATTGCTTTATATATCGTAGAATTTTTCGATTTATGAAATAGTTTGCTTTTCAAATATGATTTCTACATAAATAAAAACTAATTTTGTATATTATTGAAAAAAAAAAGATTAAACAAGTAAAAAAGATAATGTTTTGTATGAAATATTTTGTAGCCAGATTTTACTAGTTTCACTTTCATAGTTCAAATCTTTTTATTTATCAACCCCAGAAATAGTGGTTTGGCGACTTAAACTTGCTTCTTTCAAAAATTAAAATATTTTAAAATGTTAAGGATGAGACTTCATCACCCCTCAAGTGAAAAAAAATAAAAACATATTTTATGTTATCGATATCTGTCCCTAATATTTATTATATGGATGGACTTTAAATTATGTATATAAATATCAACAACAATCCTATGTTTGAAGGCATGTATGAACTAAGTATATAAATACATATCTACTTGTTTAACTTACTCAGTTTAAATACTTGTACTTGCACACAGCAACATGTGTGCATGTGTATGCTTTTGCGTGCTTAAAGTAGACCACACAAAAGTTTTTCAATTAAGTGTAAGTTGTCCTATTCATGCCTTTATGGTTTATATATTCAACTCTGTACTTTTTCCATAATTTTTTTTCTTTATAATATTAACGGTATTTAACAGTATACATATACATACATACATACCTTTTGACGACAACAAACACAGGTAAAAAAATTTATAAAATTTTTTTATTTTTATATTATAATGAAACGAATATTTAACAATACAACACGTTGTTACAATTGCAAATACTTTGGAAGATAATGAATTGGCCTGTCTTTGCAAAGAACAGAAATAAGCGTTAACAGATGGGCTTTTAAATTGTGGTCAGCAACAAAGATGACATCATAGTTTTAATTTTTTACTTTTTGTTTTACATTATACTGTGAAAAAAGAAAAATATATTTTATATTCAGTAATGTTTTTCTACAAACACTCTTTTGTAATTTAATAATATCCATACCGTAGTACCAACTTGATTTTTATTTGTTTTTCTTTTAGTGCAGTAAATATATTTGTGATAAGAACTTTATGTTGTTACTTCGAGTATTTTGTTTAACAATGAAAGTTATCACAACCATAGTTTGTGGTCTAGTTATCTTGAAAGGCTCAAACAAAATATGAACTTAAGTTGTTTCTTAATAAGCAGAAAAGCTTTTTAGCTTGTGTACATACATAAGCATATTTATTTGGTAATTTTCTAAAACTTTTTCTTGCCTAAGCTATCAAAAAAAAAAATGTATATATGTATGCAACTGTAAGCCCAATAACAATAAATGTTTTATTAACAGGGGAAAATACAGAAGCAGGCCATCGTTATTATAAGTTCCTTTTTCGAACCCCTTGCACCCACTCTAGATACCACTTGCACCCACTGTAGAATAAAGCAAAGAACGACTATCGACTGGCAGTTGTTGACCTCCAGGCATGTCCCACAAACATCATTCCTCTCGATTCTTATATCGTTCTTTATAATAAAATAAAATCCCTTATGCCCTAATAAAATGGCGAGATATTAAAAAGATAACAGCACAATGGAACTAACTCTTTTCACCCATAAATGTGGACGGTTTTATGAAATGTTATATAAATTTTCTTTATCACCCTAATATTTGTTTATGGTTTTATAGTTTTTTAAACAAATTAAACAAAAATGGAGTTGCAACTTTTTTTATTTCTCTAAAACTTTTTAAAGTGCAAAATTTTCATTTAAATAAATAAATTTATAAAAATTATAACAAACAGGATGTATGTATGTCACATACATACATACATATTGTGGTTACGTATAAAAGTGTGTAAGTTGTGGCTTTTTACAAATTTAACCACAATTATTTTAAGTTGAATATTTAAGAAAATATATTTATACAAATATATTAATTATATCTGTGACAATAAATTAAATTGGCTTAAGTCAAAATTTCGTGTTTTGTGATATTAAGGGTTTTGTCTAAAATCAATTGTGTTTGGTTTTAAGATAAAATATTTAGCCACAGAAAATGATGCACTTTTCTTAGAACAAAACTGTTAGTTTAAAAAAAAAAGTTTTATTATTTAATATTCGTTGTTTTTTAGTTATGATGTTGTGAAAAACCATTGGTAGAAAAATAAAAACTAGAGTGAACTTAAGCTTCTATATTGAAAAGAAAAATAATTTTTATTGATAGTAAGTCGAGATAAGTGCTTTAGGTTAAATTGAAATATGCAGAAAAGCTGAGATAAGATAATTTTTTATAAAAGCTTAGGTAAATATAAGTTTTTTTTCATGAGGAATAATTTGAATGGGCTGTTAGTTATTGAACTTAAGTGTATACAAGTTTAATCGCTCAAACATTTTAATATTGATGTAGCAGCCTTTAAAAAAATTAAGTTGAGTTAAGATCTTATGTCTTGTGTATTATTTTCCAAAAAGACTTAAATGCGTATAGTTCAATTAATAATAATATGTTATACTTGAAGCTGTTAAAAAAAACTACAATTTTTATTTCCTAACTCGTAATATAGCTGTTTTAAGCTTTTAAGGAATGTGACCTTGCATCGTCTTATATAGGATAAATAATAAAAAATTTGCATTACAATGCAAATAAATTATGTCTCAAAATTTTGTACGATTAACTTCTATATCGTTGTAAAATTTGTAATTTTATAAAGATAATTATAGAAGATCCCTTAGTAACGCACAGTTCTCCTGGCTATGCCGGGTACATACAACTATCTTTATTATATTGAATAAAAAAAATATATTGGATAAAAGCTTTAACTAAAAACTTATGATCAGCTACACTTTCTCAATATCTATTTTTAAATTTATTTAAATCAAAGAGCCCGTTTAACAACTGTATATATATTTTCAATAACTTATTTAATTTCCCCACTGTGCATTGACAACAATAAACCAAAAATTACTAATTTTTCTTTAGCCTTAAAGTAGGACAAGATTTTTACCATACAATTGAAGCCATTCCAAAGCTGGTACATTTGGGAAAAATGTTATAAAAGCTTAAAAAAAAGCATTGATGAAAGATCATGTCGTTCGACTAAGTAAATATCTTTGTATTTATATGTTTTGATCGCCGTCTAATGTAAAAAAGATACATTGTCGCAAAGTAGACTTGTCTGAAAGTAAAAGCATTCAAAAAAATTGGCTAATAGATAGAAGCTCATGTGAGGTTAGACTGTAAAATACTACTTTATAAATACTATGTTATAAAACCAAGCTGAAACTATGAACTTCAATTAAAGAGCACAATTTTAGGTACAAATATATTATTACAGCCGCCTTTTGTATTTAAAATTATCGTATAAACATAAAACTTAACGTAAGCCTGAAATAACCAAAATAAACTCGAATCCCATCAAAATCCATTCGCTCGTAATATTTTAAGTAATCAAGACCAAGTTCGATTAAAAAAATGTTATATGACCAATCTAGACCGAATATGTGAAAAAATAGTCAAATCATCCAGCATTAGCTGTGCTCAAAATCGAATTTAATTTTTTTTGTGAGTTCTTTAATTTAAATGATTTTTGAGATAAAAAAAAAATTGTAGGAAAAAAAAGTTTCCGATTAAACTTTAGTGTTTTTCTATATATTAAATATGGTTACCCCAGTATTCGAAAAAAAAACAAGTAAGTGTCCTATATTCGGCTATGCCTAATCTTATATACCCTTCACTACGTGTATATATGTATGTGTGTATATTAGTACATTTTTTTCAAAACACACAAACATTTTTTTTCTTTTTTCTTTTCCCAATATAATCATTTTTGTGTTAAAAAAAACACAAAAAAATAAAAAAAAAATTTTGCTTATATTTTGAAAAAAAATTTTTTTTTGCTTAAAAATCAAAAATTTGTTTCTTTAAAATTACCCAAGAGACATGTCCTACACACAAATATAATAATTTTTGAGTAAAAAAAAAAAATTGTTTTTTAAAAAGGAGGCGGTCGTCTTTTTTTGCTTATATCTCAGCCGGTTAAAGATGGATTTTGCTAGTTTCTAATAGCGATTTTTTCGAAAGAATTTCCAAAAGTTTGATGCTACATACAACCCTGGTTGACCTATGGGAGCTACGTAAACTTGATTTCAACATGCACACTGACAGACGGATAGACGGACAGACGGACACGTCTAAATCGACTTCCCTATCTATAAGGATTCCGAATATATATATTTTATTGGCTCGCAAATGAATATCGAAAAAATTACAAACGGAATGACAAACCTTTACCACATGTGTGAAGGGTATATAAATTTTCGATGAATATTTCATATAAAACTCTTTCGCCAAATTTTGCATTGTTTTACAAAAAAAAAAAAAATAGTTTTTTCTTAAATACTTACGTATCTCTTGAACTAGAAAAAAAATCTAGATTTTTTATTATCTAAGAACTGTTAGAATGGAATATCTCCTTGGCTTTACTTACACATATGTACATTTTCCTTTAAACAAATTTTAAATAATGATTTTACATTAATGTTGTTGTTGCCTATTTCTTTATTAAATTCTTTTAATTTATTGCCAACGCTTTCATAAACTCATTATAGTCTTAACACTTATGTTAGAACAAGGTTAAGTAAATATTTAAATATTTAATTTCTATTCTTAGCTTAAATACTAATTTTGTTATTTATTTTCTTGTTGTTAATTTTTTCATATAGTTACACATTTCGAAATAATTTCTGATACTCCAGCCTGGTATAGATACAATGAATTTTTTTTTTTTTTTTTGTGTCAATAAGTTTTGAATAATAAACAATATTGGGCACGTGTAAGCAAATAAATAAGTAAACTAGCAAATCTAAATAGTATATAAAACATATTTTTTTTTCCTAATGCTGTTCGCAAGATAAAGTCTATGTTTTGCACACGTTACTTAAAACAAAAGGTTTAGCATTTTGCTATAAATAGTAGACCTATGTATATCCAAACAGCAATTAAAGTTCTATTCAACAGTTGATTAGATTATAATAAAATTGAAATGAAATTCTTTACATTTGTAGTTTTTGGTCTGGTATTGACAGTGGCATTCGCTAATGCTTCTACACGCTGTTTAAATGAGACAAGGTTTGAAATTCTTGAAGAATTAACCTTGAAAATTCAACAAACTAACAAATTTTGTATGTCGTTAAATATGGATTACTTTTATAAAGAAGAAAAAAACTGGTACAAAGAACACAGCCAAATGAAAATGATGTTTAATGAAGTGGACGAATCTATGAAGAAACTGCAACTCGAAACAATAGAAGATATGGAAAAATACTATAAAGATACTGAATATATTTTTAATAACTACGTTATGGATTTTCTTTCTAAAGAAGACCTGGAACAAATATTGATGAAATTAAAATATCTGCCTGATCGAAGAGAAGATGATCTATTAACAGGTATATTTAAAAGACTTGCAGTTAACAAAGAAGTAGTCGAACATATTAAGGATCTTAATAAAAATAATGATTTTCTAAAGAACATTTCTAAAGAAGATATGGCTAATATTCGTTTAAAAATTAACAAACTACCTGATGATGATGACTTTCTTACATATAAAAAATTAATTAGAATTCTTAAGGATATTGAAAAACATATGGACCAAATAAAGTATATTTGTAAAGATGAAAAGATCCTTCTTGAAAAGAAACCTGCGCAAATAAGCGAATTATTTAATAAAATCGACAACCGTTTTGGTAAATACATATTCATAACAATGTTCAAGGCTTCCTTTTAATAAAAATTAAATTAAATAAAATATTTTTGAATTCACAATTTAGTAATTTCTTTTTTTATTATTCGTTAAATTATTACAAAAAGAAGTTGTAGTCGATCAAGCTTGATCATATTACAATATATATTAATAATATATATAAGAGTGTTATGAAGGTAAAATAATTACCGGGTGTCAGATACGCTGGTAAACCATTTCAAAAACATTAAAATTACTCACTGCAGTTTGATCTATATACATATCTACATGTGTATGTACATATATTCTGTTGGTTTAGGAAGTACAATAAGTCAATTAATAATTTAAAGGCAACACAGGGAATAAATGTTAATAAATTCTTGAATTTAAATCAATTTCATCACTAAATAAACAATTTTTAATGGACTCACTACAGCTTTTCCACCATAATTGTATGACTACTAAAAGTACAGCACATACATACATACATACATATGTATGTATATTCTACGGCAAAACTGTTTTCACTTTACAAAGTGTCGTCAAGTAAAACATTTAAGCACCAAATTAGTGAATCTCCAAGTTTGGAAAAAATTCTAATAGCCCATGTTGCAACTACTTTTCATAATTGAAACGTCTACTTTTTTTGTAACAGCTGTATAAAACGACGTTAAAAACAAAAATGTTTTTTATTGGATTTGACAGAGTTTTTTAAAACATACATACATACATACTTATGTATGTTTTCATTAGTTCGTTTGATTTTGAGGCAAATGTGATAAAATGAACTTTCATGCAAACCAAACCATTAACAAAGCTTCTAAGCATTCTTCGTACACATGTATATACATAGATATTAAGGTATGTTTATCAGGTATACGCATCGCTGAATTTGCTGTCAACCGCACCGTCAAGCATACATAACAAATTGTTGTTGTGTTTTTTTATACCCTTCACACATGTGGTAAGAGTATATATAGGTTTGTCATTCCATTTGTAATTTCTTCAATATTCATTTGCGACCCTATAAAGTATATATATATGGGATCCTTATAGAAAGGGAAGTCGATTTACCCATGTCCGTCTGTCCGTCTGTCCATGTGTATGTTGAAATCAAGTTTACGTAGCTCCCATAGGTCACTCAGAGTTGTATGTGGTATCGAACTTTTGGAAATGCTTTCGAGAAAATCGGTATTGAAAACTGGCAAGATCCATTAGTAACCGGCTGAGATATAAGCAAAAAAAGACGACTGTCTCTCTTTTTTTTAATATTTTTTTTTTTTTGACTCAAAAATTATTATATTTGTGTGCAAGACATGTCTTTTGGGGAATTTTAAAGAAAATTTTTTTTCGATTTTTAAGAAAAAAAAAAATTTTTTTTTTTTACTCAAAAATTATTATATTTGTGGGTAAGGCATTTTCAATTGGGAAAAAGCAATTTTTTTTACACAAAAACTATTATATTTGTGTGTTTTGGAAAAATTTTACTAATATAAAAACATAGATTTACGTAGTGAAGGGTATAAAAGATTCGGCATAGTCGAATATAGCGCTCTTACTTGTTTTTTCTTCATAAAGTTTGACAGTAAAATTTGCTATTAGCTGGGCTTTTAATGTCACCTCTATAGATGCGATTTTTTACATATCGCTCATTTAATCAAACAACGTCATAACTCTAAGAAACTAGTTTTGTAGAAAATGAGTTTAAAGTTTTCAATTTACATACAACTCAGTGGAAATATTGAAAAGTTTTCTTCTATGAAGAGGTGAGTTTACACGCCATTTGTATTAATTTTTTTCACAACATAAAGCATGATATAGTGAAAAATTCTGCATCATTAACTCCGAAATTTAATTTTTTGAGTTATGAAGTTGTTTGATTAAATGTGATAAAACAAGTTGTGACAAAAGCAAGTTGCTAAGCTGACTACGCGAAAGGAATGAATCTGAGGTGCGTGCGGGCTATATCCATTGGTAGCGCGACCCTTGAATATTTAGTCCAAATTATTAGAGATTAGCACTACTAAAATAATGTGCCAAGCAAACATCCCATTCGAAAGTGGATCAAAAAGTTTGGATAGACCGGCAAGATATTAAAAAATCCAAAATCGGGACGACTGAGTACCTACATGTGTTGAAAGGAAGTTATATGGGATTTAGCACAGTTGAATACAGCGCTATTACTTGTTTTATTTACTTATGTATAATTTCTAAAAAAAAGTTTAAAGTTTTACTTTAAATTTGCAAATAAAAACATAAGAAACAAGCAAAAAAAATTTTAAATTTAACTGTATTCAACTAATCGGAAAAAACTCTTCCACATCTAATAATATCGCTGAGCAGAGTTAGTTTTTGGCCATATCTTTATAAAATCTAAAATATGTATATCAAAAGAGTTAAGTGTACTTGAAACCTCTTAATCGCAGGACTTTCAAAACCTAGACTTGTTTGACGTGTCTAACCACAAGCTCTATCCAGACAAGCAACAGAAAGAAGAATGTTAAAAGGAAAACCTAATGACATTACTATCATGTGGCAAAAGTTGCAAAAATTGAATGCATTGAGAAAACAACAACTAAATACAAACGGAATTATGTGTAAGACTATGAAAATTAATTAAAACGTATGTATGTACTTAATTTGTTATGCAAATAGACTTTTTAAAGGAAACAAGTATGCGATACGCGGCTGTGCCAAGTCTTGTATACCCTTCACAACGTGTAGGTATGTACTAAGAAGTGTCATAACGTAGCCTTAGAAAACCGGTTTTATTCCTTATATAGGTTTTTCGCCCTTATTTTTGTATATTCTGGGCCAATTAGTCCAATTTTTTTCAAACTTTCGCAAAGACATGTTTTACAAATAATAAAAAAAAGAATTTTTGTATAAAAAGGTTGTCGATTTTGTTTTGTTTATATCTTGTTAGTGAACGTATTTTGGAGAATTTCAATGGAGTATCTACATCAAAGAATAAAGTAAATAAATAAAATCCAAGAAATAATATACAAAATAAAACTAATGGCCCGTATTTAATGTTCTTTTGAAAAACGACTTTAAATTAAAAACCTTTTATTAACTATTTTGCTACTATAGTAAAAAATAAAGTATGTTTTAAATTAAATCAGCTTTAAATGGGTGACACATTAAATAATAAAATTAAAGCTTGATTCTTATTATATGGCTCGTAATCGTTACGGTCTTATTATGAATTATGATTACATTATAAATTGATTAAATGTTGCGCTTTAAAATCCTTGTTTTTTAATTTTTTTATTCTCAAGATAACATCTGTTTCATTCCTGCCATGTGATTCTGTTGTTAAATATAATTTGAAAGCTTTTTACTTTCGATTTCATATTGTTTATTAAGTGTAAAATTCAAATCTTGTTTTGTTTTCTAACTTTTTTTTGCTTCAGAGGCAAACAAGAAAGCTTTTTGTGTGCTATATGCGTTTATCTGTTCATGCCACACTCACGTTGCGACAGTCAAAAGTGATTTAATTCATTAGATGGCAGCAAAACATGCTAGACAGGTCAAAGTTTATCTTTATTCAACTTAACGAAACTTTATGTAGAGTTTTTTTTGTTGTTTTTGTGGCCTTTGTTTGGGTTTCTTTGTTTTTAGTTTTGGGCTACCAGCGCTTGAGCAGGGAGAGTGGCATACAAAGGAGAGATTGTCTGTGTGTTTGCCAAAATATGTATAAGAATGGGGGGTGTTAGACCTCTAGACAAACAGCACTATGGAAAACACCAGGAGAAGGGCAATTTAGTTCTAACATAGCTTCCGTGTCGTAAACATGTTTGTCTTCTAAACGTCGAGAATTTTTCGTATCGTAGTGGTAGAATTTGTTTATTACTCCTGTGAATAAAAAACAAACGTAAACAAAACTATACTTCTTAAGTAAAAGTGTGTTTATGCAAATGACACATAAATATATAGATAAAATTTAAAGATAAAGGTGAAGAGTGTTAAATATTAAAAAAAGATCTTCAAGAAATTAAAAAAAAATTCCAAGTAGAAATAATTAAAGTTTTAAATATGCTTATATGTATAAAATGTTATAAGCTAAATTATATTGTAAGTGTTAAAATTAGTGTAAAATAATAATAAAGTTTTTCTTAGAAATTGGGTTCATTGTTTAGAAACAGAAAATATTAAAGCATAATGATAATAAATTGTATATATAGTAATTACTCCTGTTGCTTAATATAGTTTAATGACAAATGCATTTCAAATGTTTAAATTAAATTATGTTTTACCCTAAACTATTTTCAAGCACAAAAGTGTTTTCTAAGCTAGTTTTAATGTAATAAAATGAATCACAAATTAAATGCAATTAATTATGTATTTTAATTGAAATAATTAAAAAATACTAAAATCACAAAAATTTGAAAAATAATAAAAAATCTTAAAAATTTTTATTTTTAAAGTTTAAACTGCAAATAAAGGTATATAAATAATACAAAATTAAGAAAAAAATAATGTTAAATAATAAAAAGAAAAAAATGTTAAAAAAAACCATAAAAGATAAAACATAATTAAAACTAATAAAGATATACATACATATGTATGTATGTGTATAAATTAAAAATGATAATTTTAAAAATGTTGCGACTAATGTGTATACATGAAAAATATTAAATACTAAAATATTAAGTTTAAAACCAGTAAAATAAAACAAGGCGAATAAATAAATAAATTTACGTGTGTTTTTAAAAAATATATTTTTAAGGTTAACAATAAAAAAAATGTATAAAAAATATATCGTCAACGGTTTATAATAATAATTAAAAAAATATAAATATTACACATACGTATGCAACTCAAAGCGTTTAAGCATTAAATTTAAAACATGACCAAACGTAAATTGGATTAAAAATTCAAATCAGTTTTTAAACATTTTAAATCATTGTTAAAGTAAACATTTTTTAACTTTAAGATGCAGCCCCTATAATTAAGACAAAACTAAAAAACAAATAAAACTTGATAATATTAACATAAAATAATTATTTTATTTTATACCCAAACTAGTCGAAACTAGTAAAATCTTGATTTGGAAAAATAACCAAATCTAAAACACGCAACAATCTCGCCAACTCTCAATGTTATATGGTCAAACAAACGGAAAATTCACATAAATACCAGAGGCATAGTAGTAAATTTAAAACTGGAAACTTAGTAGTAACAGCTGTCCGCACTGCTAAAGCTAGCGGGGGCACAGCAGACACAACAAAGAATAAGAAGTTAAAGTCGTTTCCAAATGGCAGCAGTTCGCATTCAAATAGTTTGGAATGTACCGAGATCCGAAACCCCTCGACGTATTGCAAAAATTCTATTGATAAAAATGGTCAAGCCACACCTCTAGTACGAAAAGTTAAAACAAAACTAAAAAAGAAATAAATATTCACGAATGCCTAACACAAACTGCAACTAACGCAACAATATGCAATTTGTAAGAATTTTAACAGATGTACAACAAAATCGGAATAAAACTAATAAAAATGTTTGATTTTGTATTTTTTTTTAGAAAAATTTTTTTCTAATTAATTTATTATTAATTTTTTTGTAATTTTAAAACTGGAACATAACATTTAGAATACAATTTAATAAAATCAAGTTTCCGATATTAGCTGAGTGGAACTCATTTTCAAAATCAGCTAAACGGTGTCATCGCCAGCCCTTTTTTTCATCGGTGCTACTCGTGAATTTTTTTTACTCAACTCAGTTTTATAGAAATAGAATATTGGAATTTTAAACCTGTTTTACATTTAAAGGGAAAAAAGGTTTAACTACAAAAGGTGATGGATTGCACTTCATACATACATACATATGTATATAGAAAATTAAACTTGAGATCATAGCAAAAGTCAGCTTGCCGAGTGAAATATTTATTAATTAGAAGAAATAATCCTTGGTATAAGATTCATTTTTATTTTGGGAGTTTTAACAACTCTGAAACTTATACCGAGAATTATTTCTTATAATTAATAAATATTTCACTTTCGTATTTTATTATATATTTTGAACCATAGCTCGCAGTACCTAATAGCAATGCACTCAAATTTGTCTAAAATTTGCCGCTCATTGCCAAATCTTATTACTCTCGAAAGATTTTAGAATCTATCAATGGCATGATTGGTTTCAAAATTGTTTTTAGTCCACGTCAAATTTGACCCGCAGACTTTATGTGTGAAAAATTGCATAAATGACCTTATGAAGGTTTAAAATATTTTCCTTTTTTATTAACTTTTTTCTAATTGATCAGTGTTGCCACAACTAAAGAATTTCGTAACCAAATGAAAAAAGAAATTACCAATATATTAGGACTTTTTCTAATGATCATTTTTATTATTTATATTAAGTTTTAAATTTTTTAAACTACATTTTGTGATGCATTTAAAGTCATGTGAAATTTTAAAAACGTTAGAAATTGAACTTAAATGGTATGAAATAAAATAATGTTTATGTATAGTAGTTTTGGCGTTTTGACTCATTTTTGCTTTCAAAATTTTTTGACTGATTTACAATGTAGTTTGCTTTTAGGAAAAGCAAATAACACTTAATTTTTTTTTTACAAGGTAAATCATTATCTTATATACATATTTAATAAACTAAATAACAGAATAATAATTTTGAAATAAGAGAATTATATTTAATGAAACTTTTACAATAGCAGCGTTAACCTTGTGTATTTAGAACCAATTGCTGTTAGTAAAGTTTTTCATTGCCTCTGAAATTAATTGTATATCTGCCAAAAATTCATTCCACAAATATTTATAATATTGTTCATCTATATTTTCAACATATTCAAGGGAACGAAGTTTTTGCGCGATAAAGTCTTTAAAATATTCTGGTCTTTTTCTGCAGTAGTTGCCAGCATCTGACAAACCACTAACACTGTTGTCATAATCACCACTAGCGTCTCTGCTAATATTTCGAGCAAGGGCTAATGCTAATATCAGATTTAAAACTAAACTTTTCAAAAGTTTCATTACCCTTTGTTTCCTTAGTTAATTCCTTGATTCGTCCAACCAACTATCAAATTAAAATGCAATTGATTTCTATTGACTACTATTTTTAGGAAAAATTCAAATTTTTTTTTCAAAAGCGTGAGTAAAATTTGCTAATTATTGAAATATTCCAAATTTCTAACAACTAAGAGCTAATAAGCAAATAAATATAGTAACAATAAAAAAGAGCTAATAATTAAAAATAATATTTTTTTATACAAAACTTAAAAAAATTCCTCGTAATGAACGTAAATAAAACTAAAGACAAAAATGTATTTATATATGTCTTTTTCAAAAAAAAAAAAAAAACTGTCTCACAATCTTATTTAAAGTTTTTTTCTATGAAATTGCATAAACAATGCGATATGAACCTTCTTTGTTAAAGGCTTGTATTGTGCTGAGAAATTTTTTATACGTATTTTGCTCTCATTTTTTAGATTTGGCAATACTGTTGGAAATACTTAATATCAAAAATCTACAAAACAATTTGTTAGTTTCTTGCCCAAAAAAGCTTGTAATAATAATCGCTAAAACCACTAAATATGTAAAGGGTATATGTAAATATAGGTTTATCATTCCGTTTGTAACTTCTCAAGTCTATATATTTGCGGATTTTTTATTTTTCTTACACAAAAAAAATTTTTGTTTTGCAGCTTTGGGAAAACTACAGACATAACTATTTGAAAACTAGTAAGAGCGTTATATTCGGCTATACCGA
>NDXZ01062667.1:0-13813 GCA_003055125.1 Paykullia maculata | reverse complement strand
TATTACCGTGACCATATTCATTTATGTTTTTTCTTTGGGTGCAAATAAAATATTCTTTAGAATATAAATAGTAAATAGCATTTTCTGTAAACAGAATATTTTTAAAATATTTTTCCTAATAAGGAATTTGCCAAAAATATTCAACAAAAAATTTATGAAAACTAATAAAAAAAAAAGAAAACTTGTCATCAGAATTTTTCATAATCCGAAAAACTCTCCAACATTTTATGTATGTAAATCTAGTTTGTTTAAAATAAGGGGCGTGGCAAAACGTAGAGAGTAGTTTATGTGAGCGGACGTATGGGATCATCAAACACAGAAAGAGTGCTGATGATCATAGTCGGGCTGGGCGGCTGGAGAACAACATCTATCTCCTAAAATGTTGATATATTACAAAAGTTAAGGTAATGTAGATTCCGTTCGATTTTTGTGGGTTTTTTTATTTGCTATATTCCTAATGTTTAGATGAACCAGTGCAGAAATATTTAGGTAGAAACTAATTATCCGAATGCTCATAAAGATCATGATACAACATAGGTTTGATTATCAACTGTTTTTTTTTCTACAGTTTTTTTTCGTCATCATCCCACTGTGCAATTATGTGTATAACAATGGTTCGATATTTTTTCTGCTAAAGAGAAAGAAAGTAACTGTATATACATACATATGGATGTGGAATTGTGTGTGTCTGTATAAACGAAATAAATTTCATAAAAAATTTTTTTTCTTTTGCACTCAGCTGTTTGTAGATTTAGCCCACGAAAATAAAAGTAAAATAGAGAAAACGAGAAAAGAAATTTATTGTAAACAAATGAAAAAAGAAGGAGGAAAACGAAATAAAAAGAAAACTTACGCACACTTACATACATGGAAAACGCACCTTTTGGCCATCCCTTCCCCCCAACACAAAAACAAGTAATAAAAGTAAAAAGAAATGTTGTTTGAGATTTTTGCTTGACGTTTTGTTAAGTTTTTGTTTCCTTCATCATAAGTGACAAGGGTTTATCTTTTTGAAATATAAGTCTGTAATTTCTAAAGTATTTATTTGCTGCTCTGTAAAGTGTACATATGTATATATATATATGTTCAATCCTTGCAGAATGGCAAATCGATTTAGTCGAACTCGGCTGTCTGTATTTTAATTAAAGGCACATTTCTAAGGCCCTCAAGTGTTCTAGGATCGTGTGAGGGGGGCGAATATATCTGATATAAGAAGTGTGCACATTAGAATAAACTATTAAGTTTTTGTTATTTGTGTCAGCACAAGAGGGCTTAGGAGCATAAGGTTTTTTTTAAACTTTTCTATTTGATCAGAATTGCTATAAGGAATGGCCAAAATAAGTCCAAATTCAATAAAATGCGAAGGAGCTAAAATGTAAGGACATTGTACAATATAAAATTTAATGTTTTGATTATCGATAAAACACAAACGTTTCGTTGTCAGTTGGCCGAAAAGGTTTTACTGATGTTAACTAACAGCTGTCAAATTCAAAATCAACGAAGGACGGATTTTATATCCTAAAAACAAAAAAAATGGTTTAACACCCACCTAAAGTCAAATAAGAAATGAGAAGCAGTTTGCCTTTATATTTGCGAACACTCTATTGATTGTGATTATAATCGGTTTATGATTTTCCGTTCATAGCCGACTTATTTTATTAAAGTGACAAAAATGCACCTGTCGATTTTGCGATCACCGTTAAATTTTTCACCGAAGCACACTGAGACCATAGACGGGTTTATGGTCTTAGTGTGCTTAGTTAACTAATCCAGTTAAGTTATTGATCCAAAGTCAACTTTAAACTCATTAAATGAAAGAACGTGCCACGCCCATCTGAAAGGTGTAATCATAAGATGATATATTTGTTGTTTGAGAAAAGTTTTATGTTTTCGCCTACTTTTTATTAAAATAATATCATTGACATTGATGTTGGGTACCAAATTTTATGGCTCAGCCCTTCTTTTTTTTTGGCACAAATATAAAGTTAGTTGTTAGTTTAGAAAAATTAGTAATTTCATGTCTTTTAGAAGTTGGTTGTTTAAATTGTTTTAAAAACATACAAACATGTATAAATGAATTTTAAAAGAGGATATTTATAAAATTATGCTCATTCCCAAGCAACACAGTCTGGCTTTTTCGCGACTTGAATGGTCGGTTTTGGTAGGAAATCTTTTCAATTTCAGTCATTTTGATCAGATTTAATCTACTTTTGATGTATTCTTGGTCGCTAGATTTTTAATAAATTTACCGACAGCAGCATTTAGTCGATTTGCAACGTCGTAACGACGTCATCTTTCGACCGACATCTTTGTGACGAAACATGTGCAACATACTTTTAGGCGTTAAAATTGGTAAGTCATATAATTTACTAAACGAACGTCATAACTCAAAAAACTTGCCGCCATATTTAAAAAATTGTTTTGCCGTGATAAAAAATGAAATGATGAATTTAATAAAAAACAAAAATATTTTTATGCAATTTTAGACTAAAATTTGCATAAGTAATATAAAAAAATTATTTTGGTGAAAACAAATGTCTATGAAAAAAAAATATTAAATATAAAATGTTTGATGGCGTTGATTTTCGAAGTAGAACATAAACTTTTATCAGTAAAATTTTAAGCGTTGCCGTTTCAACGATTAGAAGTTCTGCATTTTACATAAACTTTAATTGCAAAAAATTTGCAAACAGAAAATAAAAAGAAAAACTTATTCAACCAATTTTAAGGCTTGAGATACATTTATTTTATTATTTATTTATACTTAGCCGACCAACTTTATAATAAAATCAGTCACTTAAATAAAAATAAAATACTATTTCTTTTCTCTGGTCGTTATTGGTACACTGTTGGTTGTAAAAGTCCAACCCTTTCCGCCAGACGTGTATCCTAACCCAAAAAAAAAAAATACACTACGAAATACTTTTATGTTTTACGAAAGAAGTTTTTTTGAAATACTAATGAATTTCAAGAAAATATTTATTTGTCATATTGACATTATTGTTTTAAATTTTATGGTTTGTTGTTAGATTACAAGCTGTCTATATGCTGCATTTCACTGGTTGCTTAGACCAGATCATCAGTAGACTTTATAAATTTATTACTTGAAAAAATTCAAAAATGTTGTATGTATAAATAAAAGTTCAAATATTAAATGAGAATTTTTACAAATCCAAAAAACATTCAAAAAATTTCTTCAAGAAACCAACAAACAATTTTCCATGTGAATGTGTTTTGTTTTTCTTTTTCCCTTATACAATCGGCTAGCCTTTGGTTAACACTAAATGTATATGTAAGGGCAACTGAAAAAAGAGTTAAAAAAAACTAATGAATTTCTTTAAAAACCAATTCAAATTTAGTTTACTTTACGAAGTTATTTTATAATTTTATTTTTGATAAATAGAAGATCAACTATAAAACTCCGTAGCTTAGTGTAATGAATGGATTATTAATGGATTTCATGGTACGCTATTTTCACAAACTCTTGTTATCTGGTAATAGTATAATTGATAACATCATAAACTTATTCGTTTGTTTTCTTTTCTTTTTGTTCTTTCTGTCATTTTTTATTATAATTACAACTATATCTAATATTTTTTTCTTCTTGTTTTGATATCTTTTGCATATTTAAAAGTTGTATAGACAACTTTAAAAAAAATAATACAAGACAACGTGTAAGCAATATACATAAATTAATTTTATAATGTTGGCCAAGCATAAGAGTTAGAAACATTTAAAGAAAACATACTAAAATCAAATAAATTTTGTATAAAATTTCTAAGTTGAAGATAAAAACATTTTTTGTTTTCATTAAAATTTTCCAACTTTTTACGCAAGCCTTCTTTCATCAGTTTTCAGTAATAAAAACAAAATCTATTTTGTAAATTTTCGTCTTTACTCTGTATTGAATTTTTGTTAACTGTTTCTTTTTTTTGTCACCTTTTGCGCAAACAATTTTATTTAGGATCCTTTTTTAATACATAGTTCATTTCTCTTCTTTGGCCTCTTTTTGTTGTTTTTTGACACACCATTTAAGTTGTTTCATACCCCATTAAGTTTTTCACATGGCCCAAATTACTTGTTTTCATTATTTGTGTTGTCTGTTGTTGGTTGCTACTTTTCAAACACGTCAATATTCTTTAGAATTTTTGTGTAGATATACCTTTTGCTAAAGAAACATGAAAAACATTTTTTGTTCGTTAAATCCTTAAGATATATTCAATATAAGATTTAATTGACAATATTAAAGAAAATTTAAAATTAATTTTACCAACACACACACATACATACAAAAGCTTTTCAATGGTTAAGGCAATGGATTTAAAAACTTGTAATTTATGTTTTTGAAAATTGTTTAGATGTGAAGGTTTTAATAGGATAAATATGCTTAAGAAATTTAAATTAATTTTTCTTCTGTGATGTTTATATGGAAATTGTTATTTATGGACAGTAATTGTGTACTTGTCGAGCTTTTAGTTTAAATTAATAGATTTGATGATGAAGAAAAAATTTATTTTAAATCGTTTTCGTTTTATTAGCTGGGTACAAGCGTTTTTAGCACTTATTACTCTCAAAATGCTGAACCGGAAACATTAACATACGAAATGATTATCGTGATTTGCAATTTTTATACAAGTGTTAATCAATTTTTTCATATAAAATATTTTTAATATTTTCTCTTTAAACATTCGTTTTGTTAATTTTTTTTTTAATATTTTGTTGAAGGAAAATATTGTTTAAATTCTAATAAATTTTCTTTTATATTAAAATTGTCTTAAAATGTTTGTCTTTATAGGAAATTTTAATTTAAATATGTACTTCATTGTGACATATTCTTAATTTGTATTAAACTTAAATTTATTTTCATACAAACATTAATTTGAACCTTAAATTTTCTAACTGATATTAAAAATTATATAAAAAATTCTCATATTTCTTTAATGTAATTAAAAATTATGTTCAAAAGAGACCCCATGTTTCAAGTCCCATTGCGCCTACTTTATTTATTTCAATATAATTTATATGAGATGTTTTATTGTTTGTCCAACGGGGCGTATAAGTGTTTGTTGTTTCTTTAATTAACTTTAGTCGCTCATACGCTAACACACTTCAGCAAACTCTAATTCACATACCCAACTTACATACATACATATAATCAGTGTTAGAAAGAAAATGTATTTATGCAAATATGAATTTAAGCATTTTCCTTAACATAACTTATAATGAATATTGTATTGTACATAATAAGGGACACTTATATAATCGCGCACACATCGTACTTCATAATGATGTTTACAAGAAAATAAGTAAATGAATATATAATATTGAAAATAATGAGAAACAACAAATAAACTTTCAAAAACACGCTCATGCACACACACATACTCACAACAATACTATTTATTCTCAGCACGCACAAAGTCCCTTTATTATAATGTTTTCTATGAATGACAGTTAAATTAGCAGACACTTTAGTCTACGTGTATTATTTGTAAAAAACAACAACAAACCTAAAGTTAAAAAAGAATAAAAAAGGCAGCGTACTTTTATGTTACATCGTTAATGAATAAAATATTGTAGTCCTTCTGTTATAACTAAACTAGAATTTTTTTCGAAGCAAATAACGAGTTTTTGTTTTTAAAACAATGAATTATTGTAGGTGTTTACATGCAACAATTTATCTTTTTATTTAAAGTAAGTTAAGATATGTTTTGAAATTTTACTTCTGCTTTAAACCGTTTTTGGTGGTGGCAGTAAATTGTTTAATGGCTGAAAAAAATGTTTTTTTGCTTTATTTTAATTTCATTTATTTAATATACATTTAGAATACAAGATTTAAGCTTATTGTAAACAATTAAGAAAATTAAATTAAAATGAAAAAATAAAGGATTTTACTAAAATAAATTCCTTGCAAATAAAAAATTTTTTACAAAGTAGACAATTTACTTAACATTTCTTTTAAGAATATGCAAAGGAAATATTCAAAAATATATATATATACGTTATAATGCTTGTATTGACAGTTACTGCGCGTTTAATTTTATACCATTAAAGGTGTTTGCAAGTCTATAGCAACAAGATTTTATTTACACCAGTAACTCCCAAGTGTGAAAATTGAAAATCTTTATATGTATATAGTTTCATAGTTGGATTGCATTTAGCGTTAGGTTTTCTGTAGTGCATAACTTTTGGATTATGCTTCGATTACGTTGTTTTGTATTTAACGTATTTCTAACAAAGCATTAACCCATATCGTCTCAAAGAATTTTTTTCTTTCGAATAACTTCAAAAAGTTTGGTGGTTCGTAGCTAGTTTGAGATTGAGTTTGTAACAAAATTAAGAACTTTTGGGTTTACATTTAAAGCTACCTCTTACAATATCTAATTTTATAAAAAAAAATTGAGTTTTAATTAAAAAAAAAAAAAAAAACGAAAAAAGCATTTGAAATCGCATGAAATTCACTGTTCGATTATTCGAACACTGGGACGATATGGGTTAATGATGTGAAGCTGTGTGTGTCAGCATTTCGCGCCTATTCTTTTTAAAGTTGCCCTTAGATATTAAGTTTGTCAGGCTTCCTCGGTGTCTTCGGAAAGAGTTCTTTTAGTGGTAAATATTACAGTACACGATAGTAGAAGCCGTTTGACGGGTGAAAACATCGAAGATAGGGTGTTCCTTATATCAGTATCTAATTATTACTGGTTCAATAAAATTTTTACACAGCCTTTTTTTGTAGTGTATAATTTGTTTCTATGTTCATCTTTAAACATTAATTAAAAATTAATTTTTGTTAAAGTTAAAGTTTGTTTTTCCTGTATTTTATGAACTTACGAAAAATATTGAAATATCGATATTTTTAAATCGATATATATCGACTAAGCAACGAAATTAAAAAAATATTAATAAAAAATATCGATTTTTTTTGCGTTTGCCCATCCTTATATTCAAGCTTTCAGGATAGTGCTTTTTGAGTATTTTAAATCCAGAAATGATCTACAAATTTATGAAAATTGCTTAACAAAATAATACATTTGTTAAATATTTCATATCAAAAATGTATACAATTTGTATAAATATAACCTGCGCCAATTTTGCAAGAACTATAGAATTTATTTTCGAAATATTCTTTAAGTAGAGAATTGTTCGTAGTTTTTTCTTTAAATGGAAAATCACTAAAAACCTTAAAAATTTTTTTTAAGTTTTTCTGATTGAAAAAGAACTAAATGGCCACAACAGCTACCATCCTATCATTACTTTGTTTCAAAACTATTTCCTAAGTCTTTATGTTATAAATTATTTATGGCTGCAATTCAAATTAAATTAAAAAAAAAATTATTAAAACATTTCATGCAAGAACCTGCAGGATACAGTTACGCTTGAGTTCTGCTACTAATTTCCTCGGGCATCCTTAGCAGAATAACAATTTCATACAAATTTTTATTAATTTCAATATTTTTTTTATGTCCATATTATTACATTTAACAACCCTATAACACACAGCAAAACGACATTAACAAAATAACAACGACAAATACGAAAAGAAAAGAAAAAAATAAACTGTTACGTTTGATGACAACAAAAATGTTGAAAAAACATTATTAATTAATTTTTTGTTGACGTTCCCGTTAATGGCTTCTCTCTTAAACTAAAGCGAAATGTCTTGAGCTTATGTTGGTTGGTAGCAAAAATAACATTTTCAACGATTTTATTTTGTTTTTATAACTTCTTTAATTTTTCTAACAACTGTGTAAAAAGAAATATGGCAAACGCCAGAAGTACTATGTGTATAATTCTAATGTTTTGTAACTATAAAAGTATGTTTTTGTGACACAGTTAAAGTGGTTGCAAAAAAAGTAAAAGTTTTTACTCTTGCAAAATCGTAAAATTTCATAGTAATTGTTTCAATCAGTGGCTGCAACTTTTAGAAAGATTGTACTGCATTACACTTTCGCTTTTTTATATTTTTAACAAGAAAAAGTATTTTGTATTTATTATTTTTTTTTTCTCTTTCTTCCCTCTTTTGTTCTATGTTAATTAAATGTTATTTTAATTTACTAGAAGTTCGAGCGAAAAGCTTTAATTCGAGATGTTTCAAATTAAAAATAAAATTAATATAAGAATTTTTTTGAACTATTTTTTTTTTTAATTATCTTGTTATTTACAATATTTTACTTAAAAAAATTATATTTTTAAGTTTTTTTTTTCCTAAAAAAATTATGTTTTGTAATTTTCGTCATTTTGTTTCTTGGACGGTTTTTTTGGATAGTTTGATGGAGTTGCTTCCTCTTATTCCAACCAACTTTGGCTGAGGACAAACTTTTTTTATATACAGTAAATCTGACAAAATTCGAAAGTTTCACTAAATTTTCATTTACATAAAATCTTTTTTTTATGGTATTAAAACTCAATTTTTTTTCTTAAATTTTAGATGCTTTATATAGACATGGAGTGCTTATATTAAGCCAAACAGCAATATAACTTTTTTAATTACATTCCTCTAATTAAATATTTATAATTTAAAAATCTATTTCTTTTTCCCTATAATTTACGGGTGCGTATGATTAATATTTATTTATTGTAAATAATTCTTAATCATCCGTCTTTATTGGTGTAATCCTGCAAAAACTTAAAAACATTATTTGTATATTACAGTAAATTCGCGAAAACGCGAACACTTAACAGGAACAAATTTGAAAACGTGCACACCCTTGTTAAAAATTTGTTAAAGTTTTCGTTAAAGTTTAATTGTGATACAGGGCACAATTAAACCATCTTAAACAAAACTAATACAAATATCTGATATATTTAATTGAGGCCAGGGAAAATAAACAGACAAAAATATATATAAAAAAACTAATGTTTAAAAATTACGTTTAAAACTTTAAGATAATAAGGAAATCTTTTTGTGTCCACAAAATATCAGGTTTTTTTAATTTTGTGTTCGTTATTCTTTGTATTTTTTTTTTTGTTTGTTAAAAAAATAAATATTTGGCTCAATTTGGCTTGGCTAGCAAAAAAGAAAAAGACATGCACGAAAAATTACCAACAACTAAAAGGAATTGACCTTTTTTATGGGTTTGTTCATTCAACAAAATACTGAAGAAAGAGAGCTTAAAAAGACATACATAGTTTTATTGCAAATATGTACTTTTTCTAAAAATGTTCCTCTTTACAATTAAAATCTGTTTTCATTTATTAAACGTATTGACCTAAGGACTTTTAGTTACATTATGTTACGATTTATTGTTTTTGAAATTTTAAACATTTAACTTCTAACAATTAGTGTTGGTTTAGTATAAAAATATTTAAAATAATATTGTTGGATCAATTTGAAATATTAAGAATTTTTGTTAAATATTTTTAAGATAAAGTTTCAACATTTTTATTTTGGCCAAAGTTTATTTTACAATCTGTGATAGATTAGGAAATTAAAAAGCCATTATAGCTTAATGATGAAGATTGAAAGGCATTACTCAATCCAAATTTGTGTTTAATACATGTAGTACTTGCACTGTCAGTAACAGTAGCAAAAAAAATATATTTTCTTTCATTTATATTGGGATTTAAAGGTAATGGAAATTTTTATCTTACCCGGCCAGATCTTGCCTTCCCCTGACTAACGTTTGCTGTTATGCAGATGCGAACTGGCTTTAAAACATTTCACTTCAGTCCAGGGCACAAAAAATTGCCTTGGTTCGTTTTTGGCTGCCATTGATAGCCAGATCCTTTGGTACGGATTTCATTTATTGCCAGAAACATGGGAAATAAGTCACAGCTGATAATGGCTAAAACGTTTCTGTCCTGCTAATGCAATTAGCCATTTTTAAAAAATGTTTTACACTAAAAAAATAGCAACAGAAATTTTTAAAACAAAACATAATTCGCAATTTTTGAAATATTTAAAAATTTCGTTTATGTTCTGTCTTATTTTAATTCTCTATTGATTGAGATTTTTCATTAATTTCTCTATATGTAGAAAATTTGTCCAAATGTTCCATCTAAAAAAAATCCCGAATATGTATCACTCTTAAATCATAACCTTTATGCATTCTTTTTATTACATTATTTTATGTTAACCCTAACCCTAAAATAAAAAAAAATAAAATAATTTTATGAGAAATAACTTCTTTGCTATTAAAAGTTTTTTTTTCGCAATATTTCAAATCTTTATTTGTCTTCATGTGTTCTTTATGACTTTGTCATCAGTTAAAGTTGTCGCATTATTTTATCTATTGTTCAGTTGTCTTCCTCTTTCGCTGTCACTGCTCTTATAGTATTAAATTTTGGAGTAAGTCCTGAAAAAAAGTTGAAAATTTAAAATTTGTTTCAGTATTCGGTTTGTTGGCCTTGTTTTTCTTTGTTGGTTATGTGTGATGTTAGTCTCTTTGGCTGTTTGTCTTTTTTCTTAAATCTCTTGCCAACATTTTGGTTAGTTTAAGGAAAATGTTTAATGATTTATGCTTTTCTTTTGCCACTTTTTTTTATTTTTTTTTTGTGTCGAAAAAGTGTTGGATTTTTTTTTGTTTTCTGCTATGGAACTTGGGTAGAAGTGTTAATAATATTCCAAATTTAAAAAAGGATAAATCAGTTTTTATTTTTTCTAATGCGATTTATACTAAAATTTAAATAACAATAATTCAACAATATGCCCTTAGAAAATCTTGTATAATAAGATTTGCCTATTGTTTTATGTATAAATATTTACACTCAAAAACATATCAAAATAGCAATATAGTGAACTCTCAGTAATGTGAACACCTATTTTTTTTATATTAACGCTCTTAATACTAGTGAACAATATGTAATGCCTCTCAATAATGAACAAAATTTTTGGCGATTTTCGTTTATTTTCTAGTTTTGGAATCCTCCGATTTAATAAAAAAATGAAAACAATACATGTATACAAACTTTGAGTTCTGTTAATGAAGGTCAGTTGTCTTTCGTTACGCATAGAAATCACTTGAACTTAATATTTTTTCGTACATATCTGTGTATTAACAAAGATGCCAAAAATAACCGAATGTTTTTAACCATCAATGAAAAATATGAAGTTCTGCAACTTTTGGAAAAATGATCAAGGGTTAAAGCATATAAGTTATTAGAACCGATTATTTCCTTACCTAAAATATTTATTTACTCTATTGATAATATTTGTACAGTGAGTTGAAGTATTTATTTTTACAAGTAAATATTTATTATAAAAAGTGAATTTAAAATAAAAAATTGTTAAGCTTGTAATAAGTTTAATGCAATGTTACAAATACCACGAGTTTCAATACTTTTTAGACGTTTTTTAGCAAAAAAACACAGTATGGCGCTACAAATTTTTAAAATCGAAAATGTGAAAAAATTCGATAATGTGAACTACCTTTGGTTCACTTTATCACGCGTTCACTGTAATTCTGAATGTCCTCACTTCCTTCCGCTGGTGCAGCCAACAGCCTGTCCACTGTTTGTCTGCTTAAAAAAACCTGCCATTTAACGTATGTTTGTTTTTTCTGTGCATTAAAACATTATTTAACTGTCATTTTTACAATTTATGATGTAATTTTTTGTTTGTATTTATTTATTTTCACAACTGTTCGTTTTTGTCTTTACAAATTATTTGATAAAATTAATGAAAACAGGATCAAAAGAAAAAAACAGTCCCACATCTAGGAAAAGTATTGAACAAATACCCACAAGCTGTTAAAAATTAACAAACCAAATATTGAAATGATATAAAATGCAATGATGGAGGCTGTAAAGGTATGCTACTTACTTTACGAATACACAAGCGAACGATATGCATTGAAAACGATTTAAATCTTTTCAAACACTGCGGAACCACATAAATTTATTTGTTAACCCTCTATCACTCATAAACTTAGATTTTTTTGATTTTTTTAATTTAAAATGTTAAAAAAATAAAAATTCATATTTTTGAAGAAAATTACATAAATAGAGAATGTTGCCTTTTGGCTTTTACCAAGAAAAACAAAAAAAAAATGCAAAAAATGTTAAAAAACAACGTTCTACAATGAAGTTCAAACACTTACCTTTTTAATTGAGCAATATAATATACAAAACACAATCACAACCCCTTTTTATAATTTTTTTAAAATTACAACCAACCTTTCGAAAGGTTAGCGCTTTTCGAAAATGCCGATAGTAAAAAAACAATTATCAATTTGCAGCAAGTAGTGTCAATTATTTTGTTTTTTTTTTTGGTGCTAATTCGTTAGCTCAGAGTGTAGACCATAGACTACAGTGCACAATTACGTTAAAAAAATTAAGTTCTATAAATTTTGAGGCATTTTAACGGTATGTTGCCTACAGTCTACACTATGCTACAGAGGGTTAATATGTCTTTTTTATACCCTTCACCTAAGGTGATAAGGGAATATATAGGTTTGTCATTCCTATTGTAATTTCTTCAATATTCATTTGCGACCTTATAAAGTATATATATTCTGGATCCTTATGGATAGAGAAGTCGATTTAGCCATGTCCGTCTGTCCGTCTATCCGTCTGTCTCTGTGTATGTTGAAATCAAGTTTACATAGCTCCCATAGGTCACCCAGGGTTGTATGTGGTATCAAACTTTTGGAAATGCTTTCGAGAAAATCGGTATTGAAAACTAGCAAGATCCATCAATAACCGGCTGAGATATAAGCAAAAAAAGACGACTGCCTTATTTTGTTAGGTTTTTTTTTACTCAAAAATTATTATATTTGTGTGTAAGACATGTCTTTTGGGGTATTTTAAAGAAAAAAAATTCGATTTTCAAGCAAAAAAAAAATTTTTTTTAATGTTTTTTTACACAAATATGATTATATTTTATTATATTTTATATATTACATGTCAATTGAAAAATTAAAAAAAATAAAAAAATGAACGAGATATAAGCAAAAAAAATTTTTTTCAACAAATATTATATTTGTGTATTTAAAAAAAATAATTACTAATAGTCGTTGTTTACACGAGGAAACAATTGGAAGAAAAACATTTAGTTTTGTAGCAAATTACGGGTGGGGAATTTGTATCATTCCCGTATTCCCGTAATTTACTAACAAAACAAAAACAAAATAAATGTTTCCCTTCCAATTGTTTCCCGTGTAAACCCCGACATATACACACATAAATACACGTAGTGAAGGGTATTAAGATTCGGCATAGCCGAATATAGCGCTCTTACTTGTTTTTAAATAATTTTTATTTCATTACTATTGTTTACGTGTTTGAAAGCATTGTTTTTCATAGTGTTTAACATAATTTTGTTATTTATTTTCACGTTTTACTTATTATGTAAATGTTAATTAAACAAAATGTTGTGTTATGGCCTATCCTTCCTTTCCCAATTGCTTTTTATATCGGTTTTGTTCCACAAATCTATTTTAACGATGTTGTTCCCTCTGTTATATTTTCGACAGAAGAAAACCCATTTTATATTTAGATGTTATTTTAACAACTTCTTTACAAATGAAATAATATTGCTATTTATGTATATGCTCTTATTATACAAAATAATTTCATTCATTTAGCTCAAGGACATCTTTCATACGAAGTTACAGAAATAAAAGTATAAATTCACGTCTATAGAAAATATAAATATTTTTTTAAACGCATATATTAAAATGAAATAAATAAAAGAAAATAAACGAGTATTTTTTTCAAATAAAATTTTACACAATTTGTTTCTCTAAAAAAAAGAAAAAATAAACCAACAACATCATCTGCCACCCTAAGGCAAACCATGGCAACGAACACAAAGAAATTGATAAGAAATAAAAATTTAAAAAACAAGTAAGAGCGCTATATTCGGCTATGCCGA
>NDXZ01062651.1:0-10819 GCA_003055125.1 Paykullia maculata | reverse complement strand
GGCAGAAGTACTTTAATTAAGCGAAGCCGGAGTTGGGAAACCATCAGAAATAAAAGTCCCTGTGCCCGGCCGAAGGCTATAGCGAAGCCGGCGTTTCGAATCCACCAGAGTTTAATTTGCCTGCGCCCGGCCAAAGGCCGGCTGTCTACAATGCTTTTCTTAGCGAAGCCGAAACAACAATGCATTTTTTACATGAAATAGGGTGGCATTATCAAAAATATGGCTTTATGTCTCATTTTCAGAAAAAAAAAATTATGGCGTTAAGTCCCATTATATTGAGGCTTAATAGCATATGCCTTAATGTCTCAATAGAATGGGACTTGACGGCATATGGCTTTATGTCCTATGGCTTTATGACACCCCACCGGGGTCATACCTTATACATAGAACAAAACTAACAGAATAAAAGGTTTCTTATTTTTTCTGTTATTGCTTAAAAATATTGCGAAAAACAATGTTAAAGACATTTGTAAAGTAAAGGGTTGCGATCAACTTGAAAAAAATACATTTAAAACAGTGTTGTTACTGCCGTTTCTATGCTTTTTACTTTGGAAGCACTAGCACCGCATGCGATAATATTATTGCAGACTGCAGGTTTATAGGTTACTTAACAGTAATGTCGGTAAATCACGTGTACACTTAACTTCTTGGGTCCTTGGATTTTGTTCAAAATCGGTTGATGATTTTATATGGCCTCTATACATCTCTATATCCTCCTTGAATCAAACTTTATCATTTTTTAATAAAGGTCTGCATTTGCATAACATATTTTACACACTAAACGAATATACCATGGTAATTATCTGTTACTGTTGTTATAAATGAGAAACTGTTGTGTTATGTTATGGTATGGGTTTGCTTTAACATACTCATTCTTCTCATAAAAACAGTATCAGCTACTTACATATGTATTAGATTAGGTAAGAGACTTACTTGTTACTTTTTTCTCAAATAACCGTTGTGCGCACAAAAATACTTATTATTGTGTGATCTAAAAGAACTGTAGTTACAAGTATTTTAAACAAAATTGTTTGTATAAAATATAAAACGCATATTTTTTTGTGGATGTACGTGTTCATGTATTTTCGTTGCTACAATACAATAAGTTAATAGTTGTAAAACGTTTACAGTACTTTTCGCTTATAGTCCATTCCTCTTAAAGGCCAAAAACGGATGTAAGTCAAAACTGTCTTATTCACCAGCAGGTTTTTTCAAATTTCATACAAATTATTTGTTTTAAGCTCCACTTCGCTTATAGTCTATTTTCGTTTAAAGACAACGTTTTCTTTGCATGCGTAACTAATATTATGGAAAAAAATTCGCATATAGGCCACACTGTTTTTAATTCTCGTTCTCGGAAGTTATTAAACAAAGTCATAACAAGGATATACATATGTATTATTTTTAGGGTGATTCGTTTAATCGCCTTTATATTATATGAAAGATTAGCCCCCATATGTACAATGAAATTTTAGCCACAGTTTATACACTACGTATTACGAGCTTTTGTCATTCGATAATACTGAACAGCTGTTTTATATAAAACATTTGGCAGAGCTCACTAACAAGAGTTAAGCACTTTGTTATCTACAGTTTGTAACTCTATTATAATTCAACTCTGTTCTAACTTCACGCTCATTTTTCATTATACATATGAACGTAGGAGTTTAAAAGGCATTTAAGCTAATACCCCTATTATAAGTTTTCATTATCACTTTAAAGATTTTGAACATCTGTATGTTTTTTGTAGATCGATTTACTTTTAATAAATTACCATCTAATATTAAATGTTTTAAAAATTATCTTATTAAAATAAAAACAACTCCAACCCATTTTTTTTTAATGTAAAATTAAAGGCATTTTGTTATAACTTTTATTTTATCAACAATTTGTTTTTCTTTTTCCTTAATATTTAGTTATAAACCAGCCATAATATTATGGGGGTAAGTATACTACATAAAAATATATTTTCATAAATGTTATCATAGAGAAGCAGTATCTTATTGTTCAATACATAATCCCTTTTGTAATGTTGTTTTATTTACTTGTGAACAGAAGGATTTTTTGTTTCGGATTGCCAACTAGCAAGAGTTATATCATTTACATATTTTTTTTTATCACTTTAACAACTTTCTTAACTTAGAAAAAAAATGTTAACAACTGCATTTATATCTCCTTTTAAACTTTTTTTCCATTTTTCCAAAGAATTATAATTTAAAGTTACTCTACCAAATCATTTAATAATTGTACGAAAAGATTTTAGTGATTTCAAATCAAGCTTTATCTCTTCGATATTCCTGTAAGTAAAGTTGTTTCTAATTGCAAATTCTTTCTTACGGTAAAATATGTTCTTCTCTAACCTGCCTCATGCCAAAATAAGGACAAAAGATAAATCAATTTGCAAACAGCAAAAAGAGAAGCTTAGTTGGCATCACTGCTAAATAAAAAATTTCAAAAGATATATAATGAAAATGTAAAGCTGAATGACATCTTTTTAAAGTATACAATACTCCAAAAAAGAAAAAAACAATACAATCGATACAACATTACAAGGGGGTTGTGAATAGAACAAATGTAAAAGCATACCTTTAACATTAGAGAGAACGTATTTGCTTAAATTATTACTCTTATTATATTGTATAATTCATTTTATCACAATTATCTTATTATCTAATATTAAAACTTAAAAAAAAATTAAAAAACTTTTATAAAAAAAAATCAAGATAAAAATCATTAATTACAATGAAATTATGAAAAAAAATTATTAACAATTTTTAAAATAACAAAAATCTAAAAAACTTAAAAATTAAGAATTAAATATTTTCTAAGTACAAGAATTATAAAAATTAAGTGGGTTCTTATTGAGAATAAAATTAAGGATAATAGAAACTTTTTTTATATTTTGTATAAAACATTTTGGCATTTAAAATAGAAATTCATTACATAATTAGGATATTTCTTTGATTTTTTTTTATATCAAATAGGAGAACTGACTTAAAGGCTTTGTGCAGTTTCGAATAATTTATTTATGTTTAATAGACTTGTTTGAACAACGAAAATTTCTAAAAAAAATTCAAACGTGAGGACCCTTAATATTACTTTTTACTTAAACAACGTCTCTGTTCTCCATTTCAATTGATTGTCTATGGTTTTATGTTTCTTAAAGAATGTACCAACATTGCAAAAGTTCCAATTATAAATAAACTGCCAGGTACTGATGATAACATCCGAAATCTTTCATCTGTCATGTGTTTCGTTGTGCCACGATCCGCCCAATCGAAACTACGTTCGACCGCCTTCTTCCACTTGCCATATCTTTGGGCACGCTCCTCATCAGTGCTGGTTGGCAAGAAAGTATCATAGTAAATATTATCATAATGCCTTTTGTCGGGATCAAATTTACACAGCTCTATGCCCTCGGACTGAGCGGCACACATAGCTGCCCCAAAAGCAGTAGAATCTAATAGTTGTGAACGAAATACTGGCACCCCAGCAGTATCGGCTTGTAATTGCATTAAAACATTATTCGACGATAAGGGACCATCGGCATGGAGTTTATTGAATTTAAAACCGCCCTCCTTATACATACACTCTAAAATATCTCTTGACTGAAAGCAAATGGCTTCGAGGGCGGCCCTCACGACATGATGTTTGGTGGAGAACTGCGTAAGGCCAATAATTAAACCACGAGCATCTTTGCGCCAATAGGGCGCATAGAGACCAGTAAATGCGGGCACAAAATAAACATCTCCCGTTGTGTGCACCGCTTCGGCATATTTTTCAGCATCTGATGCTTTTGGCACTATTCGTACTTTGTTTTGAAGCCATTCTAGGGCATGACCTGCCACAGCCACCGCACCTTCTAGGGCATATACGGTGGGCATATTTGGTCCCAATTTATATGCGACTGTTGTCAATAGACCTCTAGACGATATCACTGGCGTAGTGCCCGTATTGCAGAGTAGAAAACAACCCGACCTGTAGGTATTTTTTGTTTGTCCTGGCTTAATGCACATTTGCCCCAACAAGGAGGCTTGTTGATTACCCAATATACCACTAATGGTTATGCCCTTTAGTACAGAACGATCATCCAAAACTTTGCCATAAATTTCCGAACAACTTTTAATATCGGGCAGCATATCGGCATGTATGGAAAAGGTTTTCAGCAAAACTGGATCCCATTCTAGGGTTTCAATATTCATGAGCATAGTTCGCGAAGCGTTGGTAACATCGGTTATATGTAGAGCACCTGATAATTATACACATACACACATACATAAGTATTTACATGTATAGTTTCTAGGTTAAAATGAAGGTACATAAAGCGATGATAAAAGAATTTACAAATGATAGGAATTGGTTGTGCGATTTATTATTTATGGGAATTTCAATAAGTTTTTTTTATTAATATGTCGAACATAGTAGAGGTATTCATTTAATCGCTTAAACACGTATAGGAGTTGAAAGAATTTAAAGTTTAAAATGTATAAGAAACATTTGAGCGATTAAACGAATACCCCTAGTATGGCCACGAAAAATGATCACAGAGAATTTTAAAAAATGCTATGGGCCACTAAATTATTTTCATAACTGTCACAAAAATATTATGGTTGTAGTTATAATTTACGCTAATTCTAATATCAAATGTATGGTTGCAAGAATCATTAAATATTTATCTTAACTATTAGCTTGATTACGGCAAATCATAAATATGGTTCTGAGAGCAACATAGTTATGATTACCCTCAACTAAGTAAATGATTAACATTAACATATTTACGATTACTGTAATCATTTTAATTGTTTATTCACTCGCCCAAAATTAACTACAACTATAATATGTGTGTGGCAATCAGATAAATAGTTGCACATAGAATATTAAAATAGGTGTGATCATATTAGCGTGACCATACTCAACCATATTTTTTTTCTGGGTGTGGATGAAATCTTAATGTGTGAAAACTATACAAACATTTCTATTTATATACACTCGGCGGCATAAATCTGCGTACAAACTTTTTCATATATTTTAAGGTCTAAGTGTGGTGCTAAGGAGTAACGTTATTTTTTTGAAATTGATTTTTATTTACAGATAAGCTTTTTAAAATTATGCAAGCATAATTAGCAACCGTAAAACAATGGTCTGGCAACTTTGCACGTATGCAAAAGTCTGCATACACAAAAATATACGGTATCTCGTAACGGTTTTTTGTCGTTAAATGATAATTTAATATTGACTTTTTCGTTTCAAGCTCATCATAAGCATCAATATAGTGAGTTTTCAAAACATTTTGTTTCACATTGCAATAATATTTAAGTAATGGCGAACAGAAAGAAATTAATGTTGATGAACGCAAAATTATAGTACATTTATGGAAGCAAGGAAAAACTTTACGCGAAATCGGTCAAGTAGTTGAACGGACTCACTCCTCTATCGAGAGAGTAATAAGCAATTTTAAAAACACCGGAATTTTAGTATCAAAGCCTCGTTCTGGCCGCCCACCGAAATTAACTGAACGTGAAAGAAGAATTATAGTGCAATCAGTGAAGGAAAATCCAAGATTTACAGCGTCAAAAATTGCTAAAAACATAACTACACAATTTGATAAAGAAGTGTCTAAAGATACTGTGCGCAGAATTTAAAAAAAAGCCAATTACAAAAGTCGTGTGGCAAGGAAGAAACCGCTAGTGTCACTTGTCAATAGACAAAACGAATTGCTTTCGCTAAGGAACACATAAATAAGCCTCCAGAGTTCTGGAAAAAAGTTCTGTTCACGGATGAAAGCAAGTATTATGTTTTTGGCATAAAAGGACGCCAGCTAGTGTGGAGAAGGCCTTGTACAGCGCTGAGTCCCAAAAACTTAAAACCAACAGTTAAACATTGTGGTGGAGGAGTGATGATATGGGGCTGTATGGCATGTAAAGGTGTAGGTAATTTAGAGTTTATTCCATCGGTAATGGACCATAGGGTCTACTTAGACATTCTAAAATCAAATCTAACAGAAAGTGTTAGAAAATTGGGCGTTGAAGATGATTACATATTCCAACAAGATAATGAATGACCCAAAACATACCGCACACAACACAAGGCTTTGGTTGTTGTATAATGTAAAAAATCAATTAAAATCTCCACCACAGTCACCGGACTTAAATCCGATAGAGCATCTATGGGATTTACTGGAAAGAAGAATACGAAACCACGTAATAACATCAAAAGAGATGCTTCAAACGGTAAAACCTGCAGAATGGGGAGAGATTAGCTCTGAATACACAGACAAATTGGTTTCGTCAATGCCAAAACGGTTAAATGAAGTTCTTATTCGTTGGAGTTATCCGACGTCTTATTAGAGCTTAGTTTAAATATTAAAAATTTTAAGTATATTTTTATTTTTATTTTTTGTACGCCGACTTTTGCTTAGTCATGGAACTACCTTTTTTACATATTGAATTCTTATAAGTTTTGTTAATTCTGAAATATTCATTTTACAACATATTTATGTTTTTGAATATAAAAGAGTTTTATTTAAACAATTTCAAATAAATATCGTTTATTTTTATATCTCAAAATAGCTTATAGTTTTATTTTACGTCCTTGTATGCAGATTTATGCTGCCGAGTGTATATAAAGAAAAAAAATATTTTATTAAAAAAGTGAGTATTTTTCCAAATTATTTATTTACAATTTTTAAAAAGGTTCTCTATTTAAAGAATTGTCTTTTAATTAACAAAAAAAACTTTCAAAAAATTATTTCTATAACATTTTTCCAAAAATTTACAATTAAAAAATCTTTTTGAGGTAAAATGTCAAACATCTGTGAAATGTGTGTGCCTTTCTTGATATAACTAAACATGATTCTATGATTGATGCAACTCTTACATTTCTAACATCCACTCACCCCTGGTCAAATTCCACACTATCCAACTGTCAATGGTGCCAGCTTTGCAACGTTTCTCCCGGCATGCTTTACGCACAGCCGCCACATTGTCCTTAAGCCATCTGATCTTTAGAGCTGAAAAGTATGGTGACACTGGTAGACCAACAATATTTTTAAAATGATTTTTATTTTGTTCGGGGATTTTAGCCAAAATTTGATCGACAGTCGTTGTGGTGCGTATATCGTTCCAAACAATGGCATTGTATAAAGGTTTTCCCGTTATGCGGTCCCAGACAACAGTGGTCTCACGTTGATTTGTAATGCCTATCGTGAAAATGTCTTCCTTGCGATAGCCTAACGATGGCAACATGCTAACGGCCACTTCACAGCAGCGATAGATGTTGTTAATGATGGCAACAGGATCTTGTTCGAACCAGCCATCCTTAACGGTGGTTATTTGGTTTTCAATACGATGACTAGCAATTTCCTTAAATTCGGGCGTCGTGTAAACTGAAAAACTAACCGTGTTTGTGCCTTCATCGATGACGCCCACAAGACGATTTAAGCTTAAAGATGTTTTACGAAAGTCACCTCCCCTTCGAAAGGGCACCTCAGCACTAGATGTGGGCTGGGGGGTGGTTGGTACTTTTTTTCCTTCAGTCATTTCGTTGCCGGAATCGTCCAAGTCACTAGTTTGATCAACAGAGTCCTCAGAAGTGTCTAAAAATGTATTTGTAAGATTTTTCTGCGTTCAGTAAAACGATAAGATTTATTTATGCCGTTTTTAAACTTAGAATTAATTAAAAGATTACGTTAAAAAGCAAGCGGTTAAAAAGCAAGTCGCATCACGTTCTAAAAAAGTGAATAAAATAAAATATTTCTTTTTTATATACGAGAGAACTATTCTTAAAAATCTGACCCCAAAACCTTGTACATACATGCATACATACAAACATATATTTTTAATATTTTTTCTTTTAATAAAACGTTCATAAAAATATTCACATTTGTATGTGATAAAGAATAATTTTAATGAATTAAATAAAAAATAATTGAAGCCGTCCTTTTTGTTGTATCATTAAGGTGACCAAACATTGCGCTTTTGCAAAGATTATTTCATTTATCGAATGTTTCCCAAAAGCTTTAGGCCCGTAAAGTTTTAAAGTTTTTGTTAGTAAAAGGTAAAAGTTATCGTGAGGAATAGTTTCATTTTATCATTATCATTTCATTTTCATTATCACAACTTTCATTTAAAATAGATTTTATAATTTTAAAATTATGGCAATATTGGTTTCTATTTACCAAAGACTACAAATTTTTACATACAAAGTAGCAGGGTTAAATAATTAAAAAAAAAGTGGCACCTTTATCTAGTACAGACAACCTTAATTTAGCAAACCTTATGTTAAAAGTTAAAGGTAAAAAGAACTTTAATTTAGTTTATCGTTTACTTTTAGATTAAAATGTAGTTATAATATTGAAAAACTAGTTATTTGCCCGATAACATCCGTACTTTAGCTTTAAAGTTGTAAATTAGACGTTTTGTCAAAGGTACGGGTCAAATTTTTCAATAAACATAATTAACTGAAATTTACGATACTTACTTTTCGACTCCAATGATAATTCCGATTGGTTTGAGTTATAACTGGTCTATAATTTAAACTGGCCCTTATAAAAATTTTAACCGAAATGAGATTTAAATACTCAAAACTAAATTTAAGGTGTTTTCATTTAAATAAAATTAACAAAATCTCGGAAGCCGGTTCATTATTAATCATGGTTTCCAAATAACACCTTTACGCTTATAAAGTCAATAGGAAAAACATAAAAATAAAATTTACGTAAAATAAGATTAAAGCGAGTAGAAGTTCTTGAAAGATTAAACTATAATGACATCCTACATGAGGCTTTTTACTAAAAATCACCGAAACGATGGAAAATCTGTCAAAATTAAATTTATCCATCGATAATTGACCACTCCGGAAATCATTTAATTTCGCGTAAAACAATTAAAAATATTTTAGTGTTGGCTGTTAATATCAGTCATTTAACTCATAGGTTTTAGCAACTAGAACATGGTAATTGATTGCGGCCTATATTCATATTTTTCACCACCAGTTAAGTGAGAAAGAAATTTACCACAACAATTGAAAGCTTTTTTCTATATATCTTTTTCAACAAAATCACATCATTTAATTAACTAACGGTTGATGTACAAATCACAACTGAAATTCAAAAAAAAAAAAAAAAAATTCTATATTTTAAATGTTGTTGTGTAGGGTGTGATAAGATTGGGCCTGACGGACTTCAAAATTTCTTACATTTAATAATAATTTTATTAATAGAATAACAATAATCCAATTCTGAATCGGCTAAATATGTTTTAACATGTTTTTATAGAATTATAGAAAAAAAAACGTCATCAATTGGTTAATACAAGGTTAAAGACGTTAACGTTAACGTTTAGTTTATTTATTTTCAAACTGGGCAACAAACATTTTTCTTTAACATTACAAATAAATGTTGCATTTTGCTTTACTTTTCTTTCTTACAGTTTTAAAAAGAAAGAAATAAATTTACCCCAATATTCATAAGCAATTTTTAAGTTTACTGAAGGTTTATTGAACGGTTTTTGTATGAAAATTTCGTTTAATAAACCTTCAATAAACTTAAAAATTGTTTATGAATATGGGGGTTAAACTTTAAATTTTAAATCTAATTTGAAAAAAAATCTCCCATTAAGCCAAGGTGTGTTTATTTAATTATAAGGTAACAGCGTCACCACAACACACAAAGAACATACATTTTGTTTTTGTTAAAGTGTTTGACAAATGTCACCAAAAAAAAAAATACAAACAACTATTTCAAGAAAGAAAAAAAAAAAACGAATGGCAAAAACAAAAAACAAAAGATAGAAAAAAATAAGTCCGAATTGTAAAATAAATACACATAATGAACATAATAATAAACAGTTTAGCACGAAGGACTGACAGAGCATCAACAATAAAATAGAAATTATTTTTTTGCCAAACATGAAGAGGTTTTTTTTTGTATTAATAAACTAGATAAGCCTGAGCCGCATTGCCGGATCCAACTAAATTTTCCTTTTGTGTTTCCCTATTATTCAATTTATATCAAAATAACTTCTATAAATTTTAAAGTCTATAACGATTATAGTTCTTAAAATATGTGAAAAATGTTTCTTCTTACAATGAGAAGTGCCACTTGGAATCTCAAAAAATATATAGCCTATGCTAATTTTAAAGGATTATACAATTATAGGTTAAAGAATAAATAAAATTAGAAGATTAACTAAGTCCCAATTTGAAAGACAGAAATTTTTTTAATTCTCGTTTGGTCTTTAGTCCCCTCGCCAACAAACTTTGTCTGTCTGCTTTTCAATTTCTGCTTTGTAAATTGGGACTAACCTATTTAGAATATTGGTACAGAAGAAAAGATGTTTGCTTGAATTCAAAGCCTTTTCAACATAAAGCTAAATATGAATGACGATTTGCACATATTTTTCCAGCTCCCATATTAGAGCTTTTTCCAGAAAATCTCATAAAATTGTTATTACATAAATAATTTTTTGGGAATGCAAATCTTGCTTATACCATATAAGTCCTTTTTCCGAAAATCGCTTCCAATTCAGAATTGATTAAAAATATATGTATAACCAAAAAAATTGTATGCCTGAAAAAGGTTCGCTACCAAATTTAGGGCCATAGTTTTTATTTAAAGACTATTCCCGAATATCACCTTAACGATCATAAAGCTGTTGGAAAATATTTTAAAACTTAGGCCGACTAATATCATATAACTTCATCTTTTATAAATTGTGATGTAGAGTGCAACATTGACAGGCAACTTTGACAAGCAACATTGACAAGCACACATAATCTAAGGCACTTACTTATTAATATACAGTAGCCCAATAAAATCTAC
>NDXZ01062647.1:0-10205 GCA_003055125.1 Paykullia maculata | reverse complement strand
CCCTTAGGTCCCTTTCTATTTTTCGCGTCACATATGTTATTTTTGATATGCTAAGAGAGCAAAAATGTATGTTTTATTTACATTTGTTATATTATTTTGTCATATGTATGTATGTGTAATTTTAGCAAAAAATAAAAATGAAAAATCAAGATAAAAGAAAATTGTTTGAAATGTTTACATTAAATAATAAAATATTTTGACATTTATAGAATATTTGTGTGCGTTTTATTTACTTTCTGTTTCTACTTTCTCCTAACAGAAAGATATTCTTTAACAACAAAAAGGTTATAAAATATTTACCAAAATGTTTAAAGTCATCATAAAGTCTTAATAAGAATTTAAAATTTTGATTTTTCAAGATAAAAAAGAAAAAAATACATATTTTTATATGTAATTAAGTTTTGCAAAATAATAAATAAATATGTTTAAATTGATAAAAAAAAATATAATAATTTCAATTAAAAATCACAGTTAATAAAAAGCTCACCCATCATGTTATTAGTGCTTATAACTCTTGCTACTAGCAAAGTTTCAAAATTCATTAAAAAATTTTATGAAATGTAGAAAATACTTGAAAAAGTGTTAGATGAACTTATTGTCTTAAGTAAGTCTAAGCATTCGAAAATCCTTTTTCATATTTTCTGAAATTTACTTAAATAAGAAGACAACATTTATGGAAAAATTAATAAAAAAATAAGTTGATGATGATAAGATGTAAATGTGTAATAAAATATCTTAAGGCGAGATTAGAATATTTTCAAATTTTTTAAACATATAAGTAAACTTACTAAAGTGGCCTTTTCGATTGATTCACGTAACTCTTTGTGTAAATGTGTAAGAGATATCACATAAGAAATAATAAACTTATTGCTTTATATTCAGTTGTTGCTTATTTCTCTGTATTTATAAAAAAATTGGACTAAGGATATTTGGTCAAAAAGCGTCAGACTAGAAAATTTTGCATCGCTTATATAACCCAGAGTCGTTCAACTAATTATATTACAGAGTCCAAAAAACTCTGCACTGAAGCAATTCCGAAAACTCAAAGATAATATTCGGATGTCGGCAATTTGCTACATAGCATGTCAGAATTTTAAGGAAATCAATTTTTGTTTTTTTAAAGATTTAAGAGCAGTTTTAATATATGGTGGCGCATCAATTGTGTTACAATAAGAAATTAAAACAACTTTTTTTTTGTAATTCATGTAATTTAATTTAATTTTTTTTTATTGTATAGAAAACTCAATTAAATTTTATATAACAAATTGTTTTTGAAGATAATAGACCGTTAACGAGCTCCATGCTCATCTACTCATGCGCGACGTCTGGGGGCAAATTACGGCATTCGTTATCGATCGAAATTTTGTTTGATCAATCGAGTTTTCTTTACATTTGGTATAGGAATTCCAATTCGATTTTTTTATTTTCGATCGATATCGAATGCCGTAATCAGGGGGCAAATCAGAAAATTAGTCATTGCGGCCTGGAGGGTGAACTGCTTCAATTTAGTTAAATTTCTTAGTTTTGTATTGTACACCTTTTGATTGACATAACCCCATTAAAAATCTGGTGCAGTCAGGTCAGGTGACCTTGGGGGCCAGCGGAAAATGAAGTTTTTGGATATTAATTCGCTTGGAAATTTTCATTAGAGCTTCGCCATAGTCGGTCTGTGTGTAGTTGCTTCATCTGGCTGGAATCAGATGCTGTAAAAACGTTTTTGGCGCAGTTATGGGTAAAAAACTGCTTCAACATCTTTAAATAACGCTTCCCAGTGACAGTCACTGCTACACTGCACAATTTGGGCCGCCACCCTATAGGTAGATTTGCCTACTTTAGACATTTCAGAAAAAGACGATAATGCATTTAACTTTAAGGTTTATTACACTGTTTTAACTTATTTTTATATGGCTGAATATAGGTTGATACTTCTATTTAGGAAGGGAGATACCTTATATGTATGGTTTCTCATGGGTTATTGGCTCGTAAGTTTACTTTGGACACATTTATTTCGTATTTTTTTATTATTCAAGATGGCCCCGCACCACGACCTTTACATTTGTGCAAACCCCTTGTATCACTCACACAGGTGTTGGTAACGAATGAACCCGATTTTCCTTTTGGGTGAAGGACCGTTTATCTTCTCGTGGCCATTATTGGTCAAGATTCATCATTTGTCTAATAAAATCTGTACTGTTTGGTCTAAGCGATCTTAATATGAAATTAATGGCCTTTAAGGCCACAATGTCGTAATAATATTATTAAAAATATATCGAACTTATTTAATAATTGTTAATGCCTTACTTTACTTCATGATTTTGCTCGATTAATTAAGTTAAAAAATAATTTATTTGTTTGTGCACGAACATTATTTTTCAATTATTTAATAACTTTATATTTATTTGACAAAGAAAAACACACACTCACATTTACCTATGGCAACATGTAAAAAAGTAATAAAAAAATTTGTGCTCATAAAGTAATAAGAATAAAACAAAAAAGTTAATAAAATGATAAACTTTTCTCCTGAAGTCTTAAAGATCTTCTTAAGCGTTTGCTATGATTTTCTGCACCTTAGACAGCCTCTTATACAGCCATCTATCTCTTTAGTCTTATTACTTTTAACTAGAATGACAACTTCATACATCAAGTATAAAAAAAGTAAGAAACAAAAAATTCATTGCAAAAGAAAAAGCTTTCGTGAGAAAAATTCAACAAAGATTGTAATGAAGGTTAAAGTAAAAGTAACTTTTTAAAATGAAAAGTTAATTTTTTATTAAGATTTAAGATAATGAAAAGTAAGTCAACTTTTGTTTTATATTCACAAAATTACAAAAAAAAGAAAGAATAAAAGAAAAATTATAAAAGTTTTTAAAGCAAAACTAGATAAATTAAAAAAAAAACTTTTAATGTGTAAAGTAAGAAATAATTTACGAGAGATTTGTTTAAAGGATTTTAAATATTGAATATGTTTTACAGCAAAATATTTAATTTATTTTCTGCCAAATCATCTATATTTTGTTTAACAAATATTATTATTTTATCCCTTTTGCTGTCATTGTTTTGTATGTGGTGGCAGTAAAAGTGGCTGAATATCATTTCCATTCATTTTGCATATAAATTGCATATTTGGGGTGCAAATCTTCTTCCCTCTTACAGATTTGGACATTTAAGCCAAACACATTTCATATGACCGCATAAAATAAAACGCAAAATAGAAAAATTGTTAGTTATAGATGAAGCAAATGAATGAAAAAAAAACGAAAGATATTCTTTCTCTATCCATTGGCAAATGTGTTAATGGAAAAAGAGTTCAGTGAATTGGAAATTTATGCATTGCGTTTCTTTATACTTCGAATTATGGATGGAAAAATAATCAAAATAGAAAGAAATGAAACGAAAAGAAAAAAAATGGTTAGAAAAAAGAATTCAATGTATAAATGAACATATGATGTATAAAAAGAGGAAGGGAACGATAACGAAAGGATTAAAGTCTTTAGGGAAATTGAAAATTAAAAAGCAAAATCATAACTGTTATCAAATAGGCCAGATGAATTAAAACTCTGACATCAGACATTTTCTATATTTGTATATCATAATAAATTTTATAAGCGTTAAAGGGATTTTCGTTTGTGGGGGCTACGAACAATTATGAACCGATTATCAACAAATTTAGAAGGGTAATTTGTTTTTATTTAAAACTCTGCTAAGTTTATTTTGGCCGCAATATTTTAAGCAGTTTTTTAAACATAGAGATATTTTCCTGGAATGGACTTGGTCGGCGAAATTTTAATTCCTTTGGTTTTTGCCAGTGGACTTTATATAGAAGATGGGGCTAATTATAAGCTGATTATTCAGTATCTTTGAGATAAGAAAATATGTGACAGCTTGGATCAATAACGGGCCTACCTTAATGCTAATTGCAAGAATTTTTGCGTTAATGAATAAACTGAATTGGTTGAAGTTTATATGAAAAACTAATAATTGATAAACTTAAAATTCGCTATGATATTTGTTTTTGTAAATGTTTTGATGTTTCCAAAAGTTCTTTCCTGAAGTAAAGATGATACAAAGTCTTTAAAGTTGGCCTAAACCATTAGTTAATTGGGAAAATTGAAAAAAGAAAATAAGGACCTAGGGTGCCTGCTAATAAACAATGCAGCATTTTCGCGTGCCACCTATGATTTATCAATGGGAGAGTTTTTTAAATTTTTCCAACAGGTTGTTATTTTTGAATATACAGAATGAGTGCGCCCTAGAAATTATAGCTTTTATTGCTTGAAATCGCATTATTTGGCACGTGTTGTCAATGTAATCAATGCGAATCTTTGGAGTTATTTAAATCTAAAGTGAAGCGGTGTACCAACACATAACCCAAATTGGTTAATTTCAAGATTTAAGTCTGATACCATGTAAACCAGATACCTTCAGAAATAGTGTTATTATTGGAGGGGTCTCTTTATATTTCTGTGAAGCTGCAAATGGCACAGAAATCGTAAGAGGAGAATGTTGGTGAATTGGCTATTGCTCGTCCTTATTGACGAACTTCAAACAAGTTTGTCTCAAGTCGTTTGTTGTCTTTAAAAAGGGCCGCCGCAATAAGGAGCGTTGAAAGTGGCTCATGTTTATCCTGGTGGAATATTTGGAAAAGCCAATATTTTTTATAATCTGTTGTGTAAGCACTTGAGCAAGTGATTTATTTCATTATCTGGGTCATGTACAATAATATCACGCATTATCTAGTAGTAATATCATCGTCAGGCTGGTGTTGACTCGGGTCTTACCAGATTATTTCTTAAATTACAGACAGGCTTCTATTTAGAACTTTGTTGCATATTTTGCCATTTATATCATCACAAATAACCGTTTGATTTTGTAAGTTAAGGATATTTATTAAAAAAACTTGATAAATTCTGGGTGTAATGAAATCTTCAATGTACATACATGCTTACGAAAGCATAAAATGTCGTTTCCTACGTTACAAAAAGGTGGATTCTTTTTCATTATCTGATGATTAAAAAACAAAAAAACCCCTGCTTTTCTTCATGTTCAATATTTTATTTAAAACAAGTAAAAGCACTATATTTGTCTCTGCAAAATCTTATATAACCTTCAATACGTGTAGGTATGTAATAGGACTTGAATGTATGTATATATCTTTGTTTGTATGTATGTATTTATATCTTCGAATGGCAGTTAAAGTCTTATAAAACTTGATTTTTTTATGATAGACATTTTGGTCCGTATAGGTTTTCCGCCTATATCTTTGCAGATTAGTGACCAATAAGTCCAAGTTTTTCAAACATGTTTATAGTTTATTCAAAAACTGCAAAAAATGAATCTCTTTTGTACAAAAAAAAGTGGTCGTCTTTTTTTTGCTTATACCTCAGCCCGCTATTGATAGATATTGCCAGTTTTAAAAAACGAGTTTTTTGTTTAAATATTTCCAAAAGTTTGATACTACAAACAACTCTGGGTGACCTATGGGAGCTACGAAAACTTGATTTCAACCAACACACGGACAGACGGATATAGCTAAATCGACTTCCCTATCTATAAGGATCCAGAATTATGTACTTTATAGGGTCGAAAATGAATATTTTAGAAATTAAAAATAGAATGACAAACCTTGTCACATGTGTGAATGGTATACAAAATTATCCATTTACCTTATCTTGCCGACTTCCCTAGTAACAAGAATAAATTTTCCATATCTTTGTCTACATGCACAGCATTCTCTTCTTACGCAGTCTTTTTGCACTTTTGTTCTTGATCCTTTTTGCTGAATTTGTTAAAAAATACGAATTTCAAATGAATGCATTAGAATGCTTGATAACGTGCTGCATCAATACGCTTACTTTGGCAACTGCTAAAAATACGAAACAAAAAATAGTTGGGCATTTGTGGGAGCCAAAATATATGACACATATGTACATATACATACATACATATGCACTAAGGCACTCATACACAAAAATACATGTACATATTAACAAAAAAATTTATAGAGACAAATTAATTTGTTTGTAAAATATTTAAGAATAGGGGAGAGACATGTATTAAAGTAATAAATATGTATAAGAATATGTGATATTGTTTAAGCTTTTGCTCGAAAACGATACAAATTCAAAATGTTTGAAGGGAGCTTTTACCATTAATATCAAAAAATAAGATAATGAAAAAAAAAAAAAAATCATATTTAAATATAAAATGAACAAGCAAGCTAGTAGCCAATAATTAAATTATTTTAAGTTAGTTTAAAGTGCAGGCAAAAGTTTTAACCTTCTTTATTATCTTAAAAATCAAATTTTTTCCTTCGAGCCTAAGGTTTTCCCTCAACAAAGATTTATTAAATTTTTATTTAAATCCATTTTGTTTTTATTTTTCTCTAAATATTGTTGTTAAGTTATTTGTAGTTGTTAAGTTTAAGTTTAAGTTTAAGTTATTTGTAGTTGTTCACTTTTTTCTTATTACTGCTGTTGTTGTTGTTGTGTTTCTTCAAGTCATTTTTGTTAACAATACTTGTCCATTTAGTGCTTTCACCTGTTTGATGCCAGCTCAAGGACACATCTAAACAATAAACATTTTTATTGTTTGCTGCTTTTGTATTGGCTAAGACTGAAAAAATTATTACTTTACTAACCTGCAACTACTGAGAGAAGAACAAGAACTGCTTCTGCTGCTGGTGCTGGTGCAGCAGCATGAATTGAAAAGACAATACAACTTAGGCAGGTTGGTCGAGTCATGCAACAATTGTGTACAATTTGTTGTACAAGTATTGAAGGCAAACAGAAGGACGACGGTCATAAGGACTGACAGATAGACTCTGGTAGTATCTTATATGGGAATCTATGCAATACTTTTTGAATATTTTTTTTCATATTTAAATACAAGGTGGGCCAAAAGAAATCGCCCTATTGGAAGATGCTCTTATTTTTACAAATGACGGCCAATGTCAAATGTTTTGATATTTGTGAACTAGACAGATGTAGAATAGAAGTGAACAAGCCATGTAGCGATACACTCCCCATGAACGCGGAATAATCGTGTCTATTTTTTTGCGTAACAATTCGTCTGTCGGATGACTTCTTTTGGCCCGGATGACTTCTTTGGCCCACCTTGTAGTTGCTAGAAATGTTAGACTATATTAATTTACTTTTTTGTTTAGTGCTTGTAGATGTCAGAGATTTTTCTGTCTTCTGTTTGTTTAAGCACTTAGGGTCGACTGGTAGTTTTAATAAAAGCTAAAGTCAGTTTCCTAAACCATTTGGAAGATTTAAATTGACTAAAAGTTCAACCATTTTCTATTATTAGACAAGCTTAAAATAATTTTTAATATTTTGAAATAATTTTATTTTAATAATTCTCCCTTTATTAGAAAAAAAACTATGTTATTATGGCACAAACTATTGCAAAATTTTTTAAATTTAAATTTTCTTAACAATTCAATTGCTGGCCTTTTTTGCCCTTGCTCCGTTAATACTAAATTAGTGCTTTTGAAATCCTGGTTTGCTTTAGCTTAAGGAGGGAAATCCTGTCCAGACAGGAATTGTACAACTGCAGTCAACAATGTGCACGCATGTTGCCATAGCAACATGAGACTGCTTGTGCAATTGCATTAAACAAAAACAACAACCTAAACAATTTTATTGCAATTAAATTTTTTTTGTTAAGAAAACCATTATCATGAATTTGGCATTTCGTTGCATAACAAAAATTTCTACTAAGAAATTTAAGAAAATAATCTTATCACATAAAATTCCAAACTATTTATAGTGTGGCTGTTGATGCATGCAACAAAATATTGATGACATTTATTATTGGCTTTATTAAAATGGAATCCTCTCTCAATTTAAGCTGTCAAGAATTTTTATATGCGCTGTCAAGATACTCTGTTTTGTGATAGAAGAACGTCTGTGTGTAAGACCTAAGGAGTTTGTTGCTCCATCTTACAGGATTCCATAAAATTGTGTATATGTATCCTTGCAGTTACTTTAGCACACATTATAGTTATTACAGCTAAAACTGGTATTGACGGTGATGCTGTTGATAGTAGTTTTCGGTTTTGAGGAGCATATGCAGTGAAGTATTATAGTTTTTATGTTGGTTATTACGGGGGGTTTTTCTTATAATTTTTTTCAGTATTTTATTATTTTTCGTTTTAGTTAGATTTTTCTCTCCATACTTTAGCATATTACAAAACAAAATCAGTTTTTTTTTAAATTTTCTTTTCCATAAAATTCTCTTTAGTTTTTATTTTAATAGACGAAGATATAACATCCTTGAAGCATTAGGTTTTTGTGGCCAATAAACTATTATAACATATTTTCACAAGATATAATCTTCAAATTATTAGAGCATAATAGAACAGAAAAATTTGTAGAATCTACACTTCATACAATATATGTATGTACATGATATGAACAGAAAAATATTTTGAAAATTTATCTATTAAGAGGATTAAAAGATTTTAAAAAGATAGAATATATAAATTAAATTTATTTTTGTGTGAAATGTGTTGTAAAAGTAATTTAGGATATTATTGCTAAAAAGAAATATTTATAATGATGAAAATGTGCAACAAAACTTACTAGTTAGAGAAGACCTTACAATAAACCTTTTTTTGTTTTTTATTTTTATATAACAATTCATACAATATAAGACAGTTGATTATTAAAATAAATCGTTATTGTATTATTTTTTATATGAAGAGTCTAAGCTTAATTTCTATCAACAAAAAAAAAAAACAAATTTTTTCAAGACAATTTTAATATATTTACCTAAATATTCAAACTATTTAAAAACTATTCATAAGTTGGCTCTTTAAAGTAATTGTATAACACTTTGAAAAAAAAGAACTGCCAAAACACATAATCACACAAATAATCTGGATCAACAAAAAAGTAATAGTTTCTGCTTGTATTGAGAACAAACTAATTTAAAAACACAAACAAACAAACAAGCAAAACCAAAACAAGAAATTATTTTCAAATACTCATTACTCATGGCACATCAGGTGTTATCTACATACATACAAACATATAAACATACGTACAAACATACTTAATTACTGAAACTATTCATTTAGAAACTACACAAATTCCGTAAAGTTTTTTATTTACATCGACATGTTTATGCATGAAATACTCATTTCCTTTGCTGCCTAATTATTTAGCAAAATCACAAATACATACATACATATGTACACACATCCATTTATACATATGGTATGAATTAATTATGTTGAAACGCCTTTTAATTCTCTGGTGCAAATCAAAGAAATCTAAGGAGAAGAGAAAAAAAAAAACAAAATGAAAAAGGTTTGTCTTGTATTGTTTGGATTAGGCTAAAGCAGAGTCTCCCAAAATTTCTTTTGCTTTTTTTTAAGCAAATATTAATAAATTAATAAATGAATAAATAAATATTTAGTACTATTTTTTTAGGAAAAGGAAAGTTTAAAAAACATATTTTGTTTAATTTAGATAAACTTTAGCTTATAGCGTATACAGCCAACAGTTGTCTTAATTCAAATTAACTTGTGAATTATTCCCAAAACAATGTGTATTAGATTTGCCGTAAATGCACAAAATCAAAGTGAATTTATACTGAATTTAGCTATTTGAATATGTCAAAACCGTCAAAATGTTGACAATTATAAAATTAAAATTAAAAAAAAAGAAATAAGAATATAAAATATGAACATATTTTTTCCATTTTAAAATTTTTTTAGGGAAAAAAGCAAGTTTGTGGTGCAATAACGATGCACAGGTTCTGTTAGAGCTGTGGATGGAACGTGCCACCGATTTGCGACGCACAGTGAGCTGTCCCATACAAGTTAGCCGGGAAAAATTATTTTTAAATTTAAAATATATGGATTTGGTGTAAAATGGGTCCATGAATAACTTTGACATGATATTTTGATCAAGGACCGATAAGACCTCCCGAGGGGTCTTTGAGAGCCTTAGGGCCTATTGTAAGGGGCCAATGAGGTAAGAATTACTTCTTTACTTTATTTTTCGATATTTTTCCAATGAATTGTGATGTTATAGATGATTCGCCGAATGGTGGGATAGTACAGGGCTAGAACACAAAATACTGAGAGGGAGGGGGAGGTCAAGAACGCAAAAAAAAAACCAACAAAATAAATGATCAGAAATTGAAAATTTTATGAACTTTTGTAACACAATAGAAAAAACAGAATTGAAAAA
>NDXZ01062644.1:17104-27493 GCA_003055125.1 Paykullia maculata | reverse complement strand
TTTTTTTTTGAAGAAAACTCAATGTTTGTTTTGCCTTTTTTAAAGCAAATGTTTGGAAAGAGCTTAATTTTTCATTGGTTTTTAAATAAATTATCTTTGGGAGAGCAGTGTAAACAAGAGTGTGTTGGAAATAAATTAAACTTTACAGTTTTCTAATTATTTATACATTTATTTTTCCATTAAATGTGTGAGTTTTTGATTAAACTGTTTATTTTGTTTTCAAATAAAACAAAATCGCAATTAAACAAATTTAATTTTGATGCTTTATTATTAAAAAAAAAAGAAAAAACTAAATGTTAAAGTATCAAACTGTGATATAAAATGGCTGACTGATTTTATATAATTTAACACTAATACAATTGACATTTAAGCAAACATTTGATTCCCTACGGTTTCTGCTCTAAATGAGAATTGATTTTGTTTTTTTCACAAATCCCAAGCGGGCTAACTGAGGTTTAAAAATGAACATCTGAACTTAAGCCTTCTATGGGATAAGAAGCGTTAGTTAAGTTTAGAGACTAATTTTTGTTGGCAGTAAAGGATTTTAGCTTTCAAAACAGGAAAATGGAGAATTTTTTTTTAATTAAGAGAAACGTTGATTTAAATTTAAAAATAGAAACGTGTAGTACCTCCTTCATCACGAGTTTGTGTTAATATTGAAATTATATTATTTTATATTTTGAGGTTATAAGCCTTTAACTAAAAGACATATTTAAAGACATATTTTGATTTTGAGGAAATATACCGAGCAAAAACTTGATTTTGAATTGCCCTTACTCAATGGCATATTTTTCAATGAGTATAACATACCGTCTGCATTACCTAGAAGTAGTTTTCTAATAACAAAATTATATTGTAAAACATAATAATTTATTTGTCAGATATCTAAAAAGAAATAAAAGCTGCATACACTTTGGCTGAAAAAATGTTAGGAGCTACTTAATTAGTTTATATGATTCTCATTTGGGTTAACATACTTAAGTTATAAGTAATTATATTTGCGACAGATGTTTATGAATTTCATGACGGTTTTCAAACCGACTCTAAAGGTAACAAACCTCAGTTTTTAATAATGAGTTATGTAAATCCATTAAATTAATTGGATATTTTACTTTTTAAAAGAAAGTAATTACATAATATTTTAAAAGTATTGACTCATATAATTCCTGATTTATCACCTGACGGGCCACTTTATTTGTTGATAGTTAATAGTTTCTTAATGATATTAAAATAATGACTTTACAAAGAAATGAATTAAGTCCCTAGTTGTATGCGGACAGGGTAAGTACTTTCCTCCAATGACATGGCCGTGTCAAAGTAATGGGTTAAAATAACAAAAGGTAAGTAGTGCAACTACTTTATTGTTATCACTTTAGCTCATTACAAAGTAATGGAAGTTGCTGGTTATTTTATGTAACCCAAAAAGTTAATAAAAGAATTTTTTTCAATAAGGATTTATTGTGTTTTTGTTCAATGTCAAACGACCAATTTTTTGTTTTCGTAAGGCCGACTTAACTTTTTTTATATATCAAGTACTCGTACTATCGCGCTTCTAATACGTGGACAAAGAAACAGCAATATCGACCGAAATAACGAAAAAATTCTATATGTGTCTTCCATATATCTTTTGGTAGAGTTGATTTAAAGATAGAACTCAATTATTTAAAAATTTAAACTAGTCTTAATTTCTTAAAGTCGAATTTTTTATTTTACTATTCAACTTTGCTTGAAATATAAAACTTATTGCTTATACAATAGCAATATTCTCTTAAATTCTAAAAAAAATTTTGCTGAAGCAAGTTAAATATATATTTATCACCGTTTAAAGGAGAATATTTTTGTTAGAACTACAGGGTACATTAATACTGAAATACACACGAAATCAATGTGTTTGTGTTTTCTAAATATACATCTTAATACATCTAAATGTATTTGTTTTGTTTTAAGCAATATTTGACAGTGTTTAAGTAAAATATCATTTCAAGATTAATTGCAAGAGATCAAAAAACAAAATAACAGAGAGATTGAAAAATAAATGTAAACATTAAGTACAAGTTTGTATATACATATATATGTATATGTACTAAAATATATATGTATGTACACTCACGTCTACGCTTTCGTGTACAAATATAAATACATTATATGTTTACTAGTTTTGAAATGGAAGTAAACTATCTGGGGTAACTCATCTCCCTAATTTTATTCCTAACTATTTTTAGTGGAAATAAGAAATGTTTTTATCAAAGTGACTCTCTTCACTAAATATGTGATTTTATGTATTTCCTGTTTATTTGGGGTATCGTTTTGCTTTGATTTCCTTTCTTAACATTTTTGACCTAAATAACTACTATTTTTTTTTGTATTTCCTTTCAATTAGGGATAACATTTCCCCTGCTTAAATTTGTTTATGATTTTATTGTATTTCAATTATGAGTACAATAGAAATCACTTGCAAAAAGTATAACAAAAGCTTTTAAAATAGTTCATACATTTTTAATTTATCTTAATTTTAAAGAAGTCATGCTAGTAATTAGTATTTTATTACTTTTTATCTAAAGGATATTTGAAGGATATTACACTGTATAGAAAACAGTTCCCTAGTAAAATGGCTTATTATATAAAGGCAAATACCAAATCAAATATATTGTCAACACAAAATATTACGTCTCCGAAAAGAAATATGGGACAAAAAATGCCTGATGCAACAAAGAACAGCAGTATCTAAGAGCTGACATATTTCCAGATGCCTTGTTTATGTTTATTTTATAAAGCTGCAACTTTATTTATAAGACTTGATTTAAACATATTTACTTGAAATTGTTCAATTATTGTGCTACTGATAAAGTTGATTATGATTTTTGTTAACATAAAAGGTTTAAGCTTGAATTTGTCTGGAACGTTTTATGACACTATCTTATTAGCTTAAATTTTTGGTCAAAATAAAGTTTAACATTTAGCAAAACATTTTTCCCAATTTTTAGAATTTAAATAGCTCTTAAAGTGTAAAAGTAAGACGTGTTTAAAAAATACTCAAAATAAAAAGAAAATATTTTTATATTTTTCGTTTTTATGTGTGTGTGTGTGTTAATAAATATTATGATAAGTATTAAAATAACAAGAACCAAGATAGAGAATGGCTTATAAGAGATTGTTTAAAATACAAATACATGGATTAACAAATACATGCACACGATACGGTTTTGCAAAATACTTAGCAAAATACACTTAAAACATTTAACAGGAAAAAAGCAAAACAAATAAACAAATATGAGCAACAATATCTATAAAGAAAAATACAAACAAGAAGAATATTGAGTAAGAGACAATATATGATAAGTTCAGAGGATATAAAATTTAAGAGGCCTGTTGTCAATTTCAGCATATTCTGCGTCCGCAAGGTTTTTTTTTCTTGCAAAATTCTAAAGAGTGAAAAAGGAGTAAATAAAAGCGTTAGTTTACATTAAACAGTTTTATAACCATATTTCTTCCCCGCATTTGTAAAACTTAAAATACTGCTTAAATTTAAAAAAACTTTTACAAAACTTATGTACATATTTATTGTAAACAAGAGATCTTTGTCAAAACCAAAGCCCTTTCATCTTTCGGTTGTCCGAACCAATAACCACCATAACTAGTTTCATTATTTATTAAAGTGTAACAGTTATAGTTTCGTTCAATTGAATACTAGATTTTTTTACTTAAAATTACGTGACTATTGGTAAAAATAAATAAAAAACTTTCTTAAAATAAAAAATCGATAAGAACTAAAGAACTTATATTTTGCTATAAATTTGTTCTGCTACTTTTCGTTAAAATAAACTTTAACAAAACTTGCAAGTTGTTATAGAAGAGTTAAAAAATAAAACAAAATATAAATACATATGTACATGAATATTAAGGTTGCCTAAAGAAATACAAAAGTTTATATCTTAACTCTAGCTACCAGTAAGTTGAAACAACAGGGGAAAATATTATTTTTACTTTTTTGAGTTTTGCTAATAAAGTGTAAAATTTTTTGAGAATTTTTTTAATTTTCATAAAAATATTATATAATTTTAAAAAAATATTTATAGTTTGTATTAGATAGTAACCATTAGTTAAGGGGCTACCCTAATATATGTTTATTTTGTATATAAAGAAACTTTTTAGGTACCACTTTGTATTAAGAACGAAAGTTAAAGTGTTTTGTATGTGCATTTTTTATATGTATGTATGTATGTATATGAGTACGGTGTGTGTGTGTGTGTGCATGTACAAAAGTTTTTAGTTTAAACATTTTTGGTCACGTCTGCATACGTTAGAATGATTTCCTTTTTATAAAACTAAAACAACTGTTAATCTACATTATTAAGGTTGACATAATGGTTCTCTTTTAAAGAAGTGTTATAAAATATTTGATTTAAATACAACCCAACTGCTTCTAAAAACATTACTACAACTTTAAACAAATTAATTTTTTGGAGGTCAGAAACGCCTTAAAATTTATATTATTATCGTTGTATTATTCTTTTTAGAGACAATTTTATTTACAACATACATATGTGTTTTTTGATAAAATATGACAAGTTCGTAGTTAAAATAATTTTTTTTTTAACTTTAAATAAAAAAAAATTGTTAATCAATTTCTTCATAAAAATTATTAAATAATATAATAAGTTTGTATAAATTCTTTCAAAAAATTTGTGTTAAAATTTTTTTAAGAACCTTTTGCTTAAGCTGAATTCACTCATTATGTCTGAACAAAAATTTAGTTCGAACAAACTTTTTTTATATTGAGTTTGACGTCTCTCATTTTGAAACTCAATATAAAAAAAATTTTTCCGGACAATATTTTTGTTCAGACACAATGGGTGAATTTAGCTTTAGAAATAAGTTTAAGAGATTTTTGTTTCCATAGTCAGTAGCCTATGATTGTAGTTTAATTTATTATTGAATCTAATGAAAAAAAAAAATTGCAGCCCGAACTTCATTTCAATTTCACTCGTTTATTTTTTAAATTTTGATTAAAATGATGGAATATTTTTTAAAAAAGAGAGATTTTTGTTTAGAGTGATATATTTGGCAAAATTGTAAAGCATGTTTTATAGCCTCTCTATGTCAAGTCTAAGGAAGCTAAAAAGGCCTTCAGTTCAGTTTCTGCATTTATATTGCTGCTGCTGGCCAAAATGTGTGTCAATACTCATTAACACTCTTCTCTAGGGAGAATTTCAAATAACGACCTCATCCAAACCGTTTTTGGTTCGGTTTACTTAGGAAAAATAATAAAAATAAAAATATTTAAGAACTTGGTTTATCGAATGGTGTTTTGTTATCCCAGCCAGAACGGTCATTCGAATAATAATATAATAAAAATTTAAAAATTTGAAATGACCAACTTTTTATAATTAAAAAAACATACAACATAGATAACTTTCTCAGTTTCTATCTATCAGTTTCTGAATTTGTTGCCAATATGCATATCAAAAAATCCCAGATTGTTAGGAGTTATTCGAAACAGAAAGTTGTTGTAAAATTATATATATTTTGAAAACAAAAAAAAAAAAAGAGGTTAGCGTATAAAATATTATTGAGATATTGATTCATTTTTGTCAACTGTAAATGGAGTAATAAAAATACCCAGGGAGAATGATTTTAACCACCATTGAAATTTTTTTAATGGGGGTATTTTTTTAATAAATGTTCTATGCCAAAGAGCCCACAAGAAACCGTGCAATGATAAACGATGTGTCAATGAAATGCAGGCCAATAAATGCTAAATGGTCAGGAAAATTTTCGCGAAATGAGAGCTTTTGTGCCATCAAATTGGTAAAGGTTATTTGCTTAATGTGCTTTTTATATATAATAACTGCCTTAGAAAAAATATGTTATTTACTTTTTAATTTAAATTTAACGTAATACATATATTGAACAAAATTTTGCAAGTTTCAGTTTTTAGTAGAAAAACCCAGTCACATATTGAGGAAACTTTTGCGATTTTTTTATGTATAATTCTCTTCAATAACAATAACCATTTAAAAATATGCAACATTTTAGCATTCTACCTGCTTCGGTAAGATCTTGGGTCCATTTAGCATTCTGGTCAAAAATATTACTTTATTGAACAGTTAAAATTCTCATTACTTGCAATAAGTCTATATTCAAAATCCCTAGTCTAACAATTGTCTTGAAATCTTCAAATATCCTCTTTTATAGACAACTCAGCTGAAAGTTAGTAGTCAAAATTATCACCGATTTAATGTTATTTGTAGTCCGATATTAGTCATTAACTAATATAAAATAAATTTATTTTAATACAAAAACCTTTCGCACCTCAAAACTATTGTCTTTATAAGTTCTTTAAAAATTCAATATTTAATATGTTCTTATAGAAAAAGGGTTTTGTATTTGACGTTTGATTACTCACAAGAGTTTGTCCAATGGTTTACTTTGTAGTAGTTTTTGGTTTCCATCTGTTTCATCAACAAAGAAACAAATAAATAGTTTTAGGTTAACCTTTTGTTTTTATAAAATAAAATGTATTTGAATGGCAGTTGTTGAATGGCAGATTTTAAAAAATAGTTTTAGTCATTTTTCAAAGAATTTTCTTAAATAATATTAGAACTTAAAAAGCACCTAAGAAGAACTTAATTATCTTTTTGTTAAACATTTAATAAGAGTTCGTGAGTAGATGAAACATGATATGGGTAAAACACCCATATCATCATGTGTTGCGATGCAGGGTATAATATGTTTCAACTTGACCAACTACTCCTTCTTGTTTTATATTTCCTTTTTTTTTTCTAATTCTTAGCTTTTAAGGAGAACAAAAAAGATAAAACCCACATTTCAAAAAATTCTAAATGACATTTTTTTAATATTTTTATATTTTAGGGTCAAAACAGATATAAATACATGCATACGTACATAAGTATTTGTGTCGGTTTACCCAAATATTATTTATTTATCCTTTATTTATGTTTGTATGTGTATTACAATACCTGTTGGTAAGCTTGTTGGTTATTTTTTTATATTTATTTTTTGCTTTTGTATTATTTTATAATAAAAGACAACCTGGCTTTGAAAAGGTTTTATTCAAAATTCAATTTAGAAAAGACTAACTCATTTCGTAATGGGGGAAATGAAAGATAAATTTATTGAAGCAAGTGTATAGAGGTTTTTTTTCGTAATAAGCTAGAGTAAACATAAGTAACAAATATTTCAAAAGTCTTAATCTCTAACCTTACCTTTGAAAATAAATGTTCCTAATTTAATTTTGTTTAAAAAAAATAAATCAAAGAGCACAGCTGGTATAATTTAACAAATACGATTTTTATGACATTTCTTTAAAAACACATAACAATTAAACATTTTTAATCCTTTTGCTAATACCCTTTAAACATTTTAATTCCCTTAAAAGCCCATTTTAACAATGAAAAAAATTGCTTGTCCGTTTTTGATAAAATGAGCAAAAGAGGCCTTTTATGGTCATTGCAAGAACAAAGCTGTTAAAAAGTAGTTAAAAAGTTTAAATTCTATTCTTTTACTTAAATGTTTCATCTAACGAAATTGTCAAAATTAAAGTTGACGTCTTTTTTATTTGACGTCAGAGATAATATTTTATTTTCTTTTGTTATTCTTAATACTTTATGGCTTTTGTTATCGTTTAAAATGGAATTTCTTAGAAATATTTGTGCTATAAAAAAAAATATTTGATTTTGTTACTTTCAAAGGAAATTATTTACCCTTGCCAAGTGATACCCAACGTCTAGAAATTTAACATATTTTTTTAAAGGCAATTATTTGTTTTTTTTTATTTTTTATTTTAAGTACATTTTGTGTAAAGTATCTTAATTTCTTTAACTCTATATAAAATTTTTTTTTAATATTCTTTATGTTTTGAATTTTTGAATGGAATAATTTGCTATATTAATTGCTAAATTTTATAAACCCTCATTATAGGTATTTTATAAAAAGTGTAATAAAAATGTTCTGTTTTTCCTTATATCTCATTAATTTTTTTTTAAATTTCCTAAAAACGATGTCTTAAACACAAATATAATGAATTTTTGTGTAGAAAAAAATAAAAAAAACATCTTAAATTAAATTATAAATTAAAAATGGTTTTAATACCAATAATGGGTTTTGAGAAAAGTTTCTTTCCACAGAATGATATATAGACGTTAGAGGAATAGGCTAAATCGAATATATGTACTTTTTGAATATTGTAGAAATTATAAGTGGAATTTCAAACATATGTATATGTATATAACCTTGTCCCCTGTGGTGAAGGGTATAAAAATGTTACAATTTCTTTTTTCGATGATATTAAATGCATTCGTTTTCTGCTATTTGCAGTCAGTTTTTTAATAAAAAAAATAATTATAAACAAATTTAGTTTCAAATAACTTAAAAAAAAGTTAAATGTTTAATATATATAATTTTAACTTAATTTTAGTTAAAAACAACTTATTTATATATACTCTAAAGTACCTCCAGATTTATCTAGAAGAGATTTATCATACATAATTTGAATTTGCCGCCATTTTTGCTTGTTCATTGTTAAAAACTATTTTAAAGATAATGATAGTTTGGTTTCATAAAATATGGACGAAATATTGATATTAGTTTACTTTCTAACTGAAAAGAGAGTAACTAAAAAATGGGCAATGCTTTAAAGACAATTTAGCGCCTACTGGAATGACCTCATACTTACAAAGATACATTAAAACAGCAACAAAAATCTCATTACCATTTACAGTAAAAATACTTTGAAGAAGGGGTTGGTAGAACAACAAAAAATAAATGCTGAAAGCAATTAATCTTAATTTTATTGTTAATTGTCAATTTCTTCAATATTTATGGTTCAATAATTCCACATTTTTAGAAATAAAGCTAATCAGGCAGTGATTGTTATTGTTGCTGGATATTGCGGCAAAACAATAGAGTATTTTCTGGTCTTGCTTTGGTCATCAGCGATTTTTCCAATAAAGCTTGTGACTTGTGACTTAAAACTTATTAATTTTTTGTATACAAATGTGGCTTTCACAGCTACTTCCACGTTGGCAAAGGAAACTTAGAGTATATTTTAAATTTCAACAAAAAAGGTATGAATTTTTCAATATCTTAAAAAGAGGAAGCAGGGATATTAGAACTGAAACCAAGATATCAAATTCTTATGCAGATGTCATGAGCTAAAGCTAAGTATGTCATATTTGGGTTGTTTCTTTTATAATTTATAATTTTTTATAAATCTATTGATAATAATAATTAAATTTGAATATATTTAATTTTCAGTTATTGAACAGAACTACTAAGTGAGTTTTTATTAATTTGTATTTTTAGTAGATCTGAAATAAATAAAACTAAATTTAAAAAAAAAAAAATTAATCTTTACAAAGAACATTATTATATATTTTCCTTTCGACTAAAATTAACCCTTAAACCACTGACTTGATTTTATGACTTAAATGTTTAAATGAAATTTTACAACTTCTGGTAAAAAAATTATTTTAAGAAATTTACATATATTATCTGTTTACAAATAATTTTTATATGGCGCCTGTTTATAGAAAATTTATTATATTTAAGCTACTTTTTGTAAAAAATCATAGATAAAATCTTTGCAAAACCATGTTTATGATTTAAAGAAAATTTAAAAAGGTTTTAAGCCGATAATTTAAGTTAATTTTGTAATAATTTTCTTTACTACGGATACGATTTATATCTTTGGCCTTAAAACACAAAAGTTTTTCCGCATCATACAGCTGATAAAAAATATTACAAATTTAGGACTAAAGAACTCAGCGCTCTTAAATGGTTTTAGATAAAAAACATTTTGACAATATTTTTTGTTAATAATAATGGCAACTCCTTAAGCTATAAGTACGTTCTAAACACATTTAATATCGCTTTAAAAATTATTTAATAAGTTTTCCCTTTATTTTCATTTTGACTTGCAGGCATTTTCTATTTACTGGAATTTTCGTAAAGCTGTATAGCGTACAAAGGATTAAACATGATTTTCCCTTTATTACTTTTATCAGCTAATATATGTATGTATATGGCGCAATAATTTTGTACATACCTGAGGTGCAGGTAAGTTTAAATACTAAAGATCTTGATTTTATAATTTATAAAGTTACTTTGCGATACAATAAAATTGCGTTTAAGAATATTATTTCAATACATTATTATAAACGTTTTTTCAATAGCTTTTATATGTTTTCGAAATTTGAAATTTTTTTCGTTTAATAATATATAAGAAACAGAAACATAAAAGGGAAATATTTAATTATAATCTCTAAGCAGAGCCATATAAAATTTAAAATGTTTTAATATTATATTTGTTTTAATAACTAAATTCCTAAAACATATTAAACGAGTAGTTTATTTATAAATATTTGCAAA
>NDXZ01062644.1:0-15765 GCA_003055125.1 Paykullia maculata | reverse complement strand
AAAGTAAAATATGCAATAATTGAGACTTAACAGTTACAAAATTCTATTTTGAATGAGATATCAATTACAGAGAAAATGAGTAGAACAATAAAGCTGAATTCACCTATTGTGTCTGAACAAAAATTTTGTCCGGAAATTTGTTTTTTTATATTGAGTTCAAAAGAGAGAGACGTCAAACTTAATATAAAAAAAAATTTACGGACAAAATTTTTGTTCAAACACAATGGGTGAATTCAGTTTAATAATATGTAAATGAGATAAACTTGCATAAACACTCAATAATAAAAAGAACACAGCCAAGGAAAAAAATAAATGACACAAATATTTTAAGCAAATACATATTAGACATAAAAAACAAAGCCAAGACCTGCTGATGGCTCACCAAAAAACTAAAAAAAGGAAAATTTATATGTAAAAAGACAAAAGAAGAAATATGTTCAAAACATAACGCATCTTAACAACTCCTTATCATTATAAAACCGGTTAGTTAAAGTAGGACAAAAACATGTGATATTTGAAAAAGAAAAACACAAGAAAAAAGCTTTAAGTGGTTGTGGTAAATTTCGTTCTAACTCAACAGTGATTAATAAAAAAATGTGAATATAGGCGACAATTAATCACCATGTTCTTATTTATAATAAACTTTGAGTTAAATAGATGATATTTACATCCAACACTAAAATACCGATCAAAGAGTGCTGACGATGAAATCGTAGCTGGTTTCGAAAATGCATTCCCCTCGGTTAGTGTCGGGAAACTTTCTTTTTAACAATGTTTTTTTCAATTATCTCGCATAAAAATATTAATTTCTTAGTTAATATGAAAAAATTTACGAACTTATAACCTATCTATAAAAATAAAAAACTTACGCAATATTTATTTAAAATAAAACAACTATTTATATAAGAAAACATTTAAATTTCATGTTACAATGCATAATTCCAAATACATATTTTCTACATTTATTTTTATATTTAAATAAGTTTAAATAAGATTTAAAAATAAAATTTACTCAATATTACTGTGTGAGCAAGGATAACAATAATTGTTTTTATTATTATAATTTAAATGCTTTGCTTTTGAAAAGGCTTTTTTCCATTATACTTAACGAAAGATTTTCTTTTAGTTTTCTGCCAAGATTCTAAAATGTTTTTAAAAATTTTGGCTGAATTGCTTTTAAAGAAGCAGTTATTAATTTAAAAGATCTATTAAAGCCCCAGCATGTGATACTTGGCAGTTCTTAATTTTTCGTTACATAACTTTCGAACATTGTCTCCTCTTTGTTAAAACTGATAAAGATAATTCTCACACAAACAAAAATTGATTCAATATTTTTCGGTTAAGTAACTTTAGCAAATAAAACCTACACTTCAATGAAACCAACACAATACACAAAAAAACTAGTAAGACGTACAACAATGTAAGATCTGATCCCAGTATATACAAATAATTGGTTATCAGTTCTTTCAAAACTATATATTTTGTATACATCATCATCCATACATATATTTTAACAAAAATTTTTTTTAATAGCTTTTGGTTTTTCAATTCTTTTTTTTTTGAATTCCTTTATATTTTTTAGTCAACGACTTGTACGAAGTGGTTTTTTTTAATGCACGCGTGTATCTTTTTTTGTTTGTGCTTAGACAAATATGTATAAACAAACACTCTTTATGTGGTCCTTATTCTGCATAATACATTAACGTTTTATCTGTTATATCCCAGCAAAAAAATTTTTCAGATTTTTTAAAACCTTTATATTAAGTATTCAAGATATGCAATTAATTAGGTAAAAGAATTTATAACAAATTTAATTAGACAACATTAAAATAAAAATAACAACGAAGCATGAGTAGAGACAAATTCGTGTTTTTAAGTTATTTTTGTAGCTTTTCAAAGGCTTAAGAAGAAACATTTTCTTTATAAAAAATGTTTTATTTCATAGCGAAAGCTTGGCGTAAAAAATTTGTTACTCTCTTACAAATCTGCTTTGTTTAAAATTTCGCTGGGATATAATGGACATGTTGGGCATGGGCAAGAAAAAAACAAAAAATATATGTACAAACAAACACATATTCATATACATACACTATCATATAAAAATTTAACATAGGACTATACAACTACAGCATGATTTTTTTGTTTGTGTTTTTAATCCTTTGTTAATAATTATTAACATGCACATACTTAAGTATACATACATATGTATACGTACAAAGGGAAAACCCCAAAAAAAAAAAAAATTAAAAAAAAAACAAACAGTATGTAAACAAACTAAACACAAAAGCCTCTTTTGGGTAAGTACACATTTACACATACTGTAATTGTACAATAATCGTAAATGTAAACGTAAGTGTAAATAATTATGTTGAGGCCTTTTATATGGCCTCATATACTTTTTATACTTTTTTAATGCGCAGCGAATTGTAGCCACAGCATTTGGCAATAATTTCTTTTCTCAGAATTTCTAAATCATTTCCATGGCAGAAGTTCGATATGGCCTGTTATGTTTCTGTTTTTGATGTTATTGCTTTTTAAATAGTCATTTCATGTTTAAGATATAATAAAGTAAATCATTTTATTTAGTATTTTATATTCTACATACTGAAAAATAAAAATAATATTTAACCCTCCGTCAAACACATTACTTCCTAAGAACAAAACTAAGGTTTATTAGCTTTGTACGTTACGTTTTACAAAAAAAAAATCCTATAAACCTTTAGAGTCGGTTTGAAAACCATTCTAAACTGTATAAACATCCGTCGAAAATATAATTACTTATACTAAAAGTATGTTAACCCAAATGAGAATTATAAAAACTAATTTTAGTGGCTCCTAACATTTTTTCAGCCAAAGTGTATGCAGCATTTATTTCTTTTTAGATTTTTGACAAATAATTTATTATGTTTAGAAAACTACTTCTAAGTAATGTAGACCGTATGTTATACTCATTGAAAAGTATGCTATTGAGTAAGAGCAATTCATTACCCAGTTTTTGCAGGGTACTTTCGTATAAGTTCGGTTACTACGGAATAAACTCGATAGTTTTTTTTATATTTTTTTTCTTAAATAAACGATATTCCTTGTTTTTCTTTGACTTGCATATCAGATTCTGCGTGGATTTAGTGGAATTCGCTTTATGATTTTTTTTTAATGTTTTACCAGTTTCTTGTCTTTTTTAGTACGAAATAAATATTTTACTGCCAGAAATAGAGGCTTAAATACTCGTTAAAGACATTTACATATATCTAGATTTTTTTATTACACTTTATACCAACTTCCGTAACCACACTCTTCTCTAAACCAATACTTAAATATTTTTCACTCAAATATTTTATGTTATTTGCTTTAAGTTATTGAGTTATTATTATTAATTTTATTATGCTGCAAAAATAAACTTTTGACATATTTTGTCACAAGTTTGATAAATGTTTTTATTTAAGTTTTCATCGTATTTAGGGTCATATTAGGATTATATAAAAAAATCACACTATACGAATAATGGAGTATGGAGTCATATTATATTTATGTGGTACATTTTATGGTCACAGTAGTATTTATTGTTTATATGGGATAATGTTATATATGTTACATAAGTCCTAAGTTTGATCATAAAAAAAGGCATACATTCAGATATAAGTATGTTGTAGTCATAATAACATTTAAAACAAATTTATTGTAACCACTTACAGAGCCATAATTTGGTTGACCTACAGTCATATACTCTAATTATGGTATGTTGCTTTTGTATTGTTGTAAACTCAATCTTAATTTCCTTTAGTGTGAATTGATAAAATGTTAAGGTTAATTGTGGAAACAATAACAATTTTTTTTAGAAATATAACAACTTTTAAAAGTTTAAAAATCAGATACAACCAATTTTTAACTGTTTTAAGATTTGACATCATACATACATATGTACATAATAAATGCTTTTACGGTGATCAAAAATCTTTTAAATTATTAAAATCAATATAAATAGTATTTGGATTACGCTTCTTATTCTCAATATAAATTTGTATCTAATTTAATATAGTTTTTAATGCAAACAATAAAAAAAATATTATTTCTATTTTGGCTTAAAAATCATTTAATACTTTTCTTTTCATTCACTTTTTTTGTTGTTAAACATAAAGGGGAAACAAAGAATTATAGGAAAATGAAACAAAAAGCTTTTCGAAATAAGAAAATATTTTTTTCCTTTATTTATAGTTTATTCTTCTGTCTTGTGTCTGCAGTAAAAGTTTAAAGAACTTTATTTTTTGATCTGTTTAAGGTTTGAAAATTAATTAAAAAAGTTTTGAGTGTATTGATTTGACAAAATCTCAAACAAGTTAACTGATTTGAGGATTTGAGTCTTTGAAGGTAAATATTTTTCTTTATTGCAAGAAAACATTTGAGAAAATATTTAATTAATTTTTTACGGAGCAGATGAAATTTTTTTTAAACTACTTTGGTTTTTGCAATCAATTTTTAATACTTTTAATTAATTAACATATAAATAATTTTTATACCATTTATTGTGACATCACATTGGTTAAACTTTGTCAGTTTTCTTAAAAGTTTTGGTTAAAGTTGGTTAAACATTTAAGCAGATTACTAAACAATGTCCTTGAGTAATTACATATATCATTTATATAAGAACAAGATGATACCTAAGATTTAATACTTCTTGTGTTGTACGAAAAATGTTCTTCATTTTTATAAACCGATACACAGTTTCTAAAGCTAAAGAGCTTTCACTAGGTTATCTGATTTAAAATGTGTTATGCTGTTGAAACATAAATAATACTGTTAAAAAAAATGTTTCATAACAAGAATTAGGCATTTTAAGAAGAACGTTTTATTTTAGTATTAGTTTTTGGAAAAACATCTTTAGAAAAGTCTTCGTTTATTGATAAAAGTAAATGAGAATTATGCTTTAGCAGAGGCAATTTTTACCAAGTGATTTAAATGATTTCAAAATAAATAACTTGAAATTCAATTAGGAACATCTCTGCCAGCCGCAAAATATTAAAGGTTAGGGCTTTGTTGTGTTCAGTTGTGTATACATAAGTAACACTAGTTTTATTTTCTTTGAGTTTTGCTCATTTGTTTTTTTTCATACCTAAGTATGCTTTTGTTACATTTTTTTCATCCCGTTATAATTTGTCTTCTTCTTGTTTTAATCGTATGTTAATACTTTTGCTAGTTTTATTTTTTGAGAGCATAAATGCAGGAGAGCATAAATGCGGGAATATGTGAGTAGAAAAAATCTTAAGCAACTTACCTTTACTCCACTCTTTTCTCCTTTTACAAACGACTATTTTGTGTGTATCTAAGTATATTAGAATATTAATGGAAATTTCTTATATTTGCGTAAAAGTTATGTTTTGACGAGTCGCGACTTCCGAACATACGAACAGATTATTATTTAGACACTTTATGTTATTTAACCAATATTAAAATATTAACACTTTTTCTTGTTATTTAAAAATATGCAGCTTTAAAATATTACACTAACTTTGGAAAAACTAAATCACTCGCGCACACTTAACGTTACCTAAAACGACCGATTAATTCAATAAACGCGAGAGGACTGAAAGTATTTTCTAATATACTTATGTATGTATACTAGATAACTGCATTTACTACTGCTGCAAAAACAATGCAACAATTATTTATCTTTGCTGAAACTTTCATCTTAAAGCTCTTATTAAAAACAAGGTTAATAAGAAAAGCGAAATTATTAGTAATGCTAAACAGGCTGTTTTTTTTTAAGTTATACATACATATGTTTGTATGTATGTGATTAATTGTTCAATTTAGAATAAATTTTATAAAACCAATTGTATAAATTTATTTTGATTTTTAGTTTTTTAAACCTTTGCTAAATTTCAAAAATTAATATCGAAAAGAAAGGAAGTTTGTCAGAAGTTATATAAATCTGTGTTGTTAGGAATAGAAAAAAAAATTTGTGCATCTTAAAATGGAAAACATAAAACACTTTTTATATTCAAGAATAGAATAAATCAAATTTTTTTTTACTTTGCAAAAAAGTACATCTTTGCTTAAATTATTTTCATAACAATATTTGATACATTTGAAAATGTTTGGCCTCCAGGACTTTAAAGAATTAAGCTCAACTAGAATTGAAACATAATTTTATGCTTAACTATCCTAGAACACTCTTATACAGTTGAGTTAAATAAGATTGTAAATTGCATAGACTAATCATATGATCGTTATAAACCAATGACTTTAGAAATATTTAAAGGTTTATTAGTTATATAAAATTAAAATAAAAAAATAATAAATTATTTTAAAATCTATTCGGATCAGTTCTGATTAATGCAAAAAGCAGTGTAAGTTAATAGAAAATAATTTGGAAAATTTGTTTATTGTTGTCATTTATTATGGGGAAAGACTAATATTTAGGGAAACTTAAAAAACATAGTTACAATTTATTCAACAATAGGCATGTTGTATAAATTTTTTAAAAATATTTTTTAATAAAGACTTATTTGTCTAACAAAGTTTATACAAATTTATTTATTTATTAAATATTTTCAATATTATTTTCTATGGAAAAATATTAAAAAAAAATTCCACAAAAACGACAAATTGTCTGAGATTATCAAATAAGTACTAGGATCTGTAAAGTGCTTTTTACCATAAAGTATTTATTATTGATACAAGTATTTCACGTATTCACTTTTCTACTTTTGATGCATGAGTGCTTTGTTAAGAGTAAACTTTAAGCTAATGATTACAATTTTTAAATTACACTTGTTTTGTCCCTTTATTTGTAAAAGCTTAACAAAAGATTTCAAACATAATTTGTTGACAATGCTTAAGTGCTTTTTTAAATGTATTCAAAACATTTATTTGTTGTTATTCAAATATACATATGTATGTACACATGTGTTTGGGAGCTTAAGCGTGTAAAATGTGTAAAATATGCAACATATTGTCAAAACGTGCCATTTAAATTACACTCGAACATATTGCTTTTAATTTTTACTCACACTCACTCCCTTCTATAAATAATTTAGTTGTATGTATATAAGTTAAAGGTTTAAAAATAAGTATAAAAAAGTTGTTGTATAAAAAAAGCCATTATAATCAGAAGGTAATTTTCTGTTGAGAGTGTGCAGAGAAGAAAAGTCACAATAATTGTAAAACTTTTTGTCAAATTTATACGTCTAAACAACAAAGTAATTGTTATAAAAGTGGTGTGGAAATGTGTAGTGTTTAGGTATAATATTTATAATAATTATATTTTTTTTTATTGATTACTTTTCTCAATTAGTCAAAAATATATTAAAAAATGGCTTTCCCTAAAATTGACTAAAATTGTTGTATTTACTTACAATTAGTTTTGTTCGTTGTAGAACTTGTTTAGCAAAAACTCTTTTAAGTTTGTATTTTGAGCTATTAAATAAATACTTGTACAATAAATATTTTCATTTGGACTTTAGCAACATAAAATCCTGTTTTTGTTTATGGATGTTTTCTATTTATAGAATTGTTTTCGATTATTTTGTTTATTAACCAACTGTAAGCATTTTCATTTAAAAAGTATTTTTTTTAATTGGTTTGTTAAAATCATATGATTCCTGTAGTCAAGGAGAAGGTTTGCCTACACATTTTGTGTATCGCTGTAAAAGCACCATCTATTTTGGCTCTATCCCTTTTAAGTAAGCTTTTGGTTACTAAAAAATTTATATGCCTTTCATGAACTGTAACTGTTATGATTTCTTAAAAAAATAAAAATAAAAAAGAATCTTACAACAAGAAAAATTACTCTGGTTTTTAATAATTCAAGAAATTTAATACCAAAAATTAAATGACAAAATAATGTTCTTTCAGCTCCAGTGGACAACAATAAAACGATAAGTGTTTGCAAAGTCATGGCAAATAATTTTATTTATAAAAAAGAAAACTGTTGAAATGGTTACACTACTGGCATTTTTGTTGTTGTTGTTTATTATTATTTTGTTTAGGAGGAACAAACAAACGAAAATTTCCCTCCTCTTTAGCAAGAGAAAAATACTTTTACACATAAATTAATTTAGAATATTTCTCCAAAGTTGTTTCTCTTGTTACAAATTGTTTTTGTTTTTATCTTTTACGGTACTTTTTTTTATATGTTCCTACAGTTCTTATTGTTAATGTCATTTTTGTAGTGTCGTCGTTTATTTAACAACAGCATTATTTTAGTATTTTTTACTGGTTATATTTTTTTATTATTCTTATGTTTATTTAATTTAGGTCTGTTAAATTTATGGCAAGTGCTTAAGGTTTTTATTTTTGTTTATTTATTTTGGTTTTCATTTGCTTAGATAAAAGGGAATTTGTTTTTCAATTTAAAAATAGCCCTAAAACATTTTTTTAATTGAAACATATTGTCTTGTTTGGGAAATTTAAATTGTTTTTTGTTTTGTTAATTACAGTGTTTTTATTCAATCCCTTAATTAATTTATTCATAATTAAAAATAATTAGTTTATTTTGAAAATTATTTTCCTTCATAAATAAATCGAAAAGAAAGTGTATCCATATTTTGGATTATTAAAATTTGTTATTGCTTTTGTCAAATCAAGATTTCCTGGTGGTTGTTGTGACTCTATAATACGATTTGGATATGTCGTCAATTATTATCATTTTTACATTCATAAATATTAATTGTTAAAACTCAGCAAAATAGGGAAATTATGATGTTTTTTTTTAATTTTAGTAAATCATTTTTTATAATCAATAAAGTTGCATGAAATTTGTTTACTGAGTTTGCAATTAAAATCTTAAAACAAAAAACGTTTATCAAACCAGGAAAAAAATTAAACTAAATTAAAATTTACATATTTAAGTCTATGGCTTATTTCAATATAAGAAGTTTTAAAAATTAAGTTAACGCCAATTCCAATTAAGCAAGGACACAATTAAAAACTGACTTTTTAAGTTAAATAACAACTATTTTCTTTATAAATTTGTGAGACGCTTATAGAATTTGGCATCACTTAAATGGTTTACTCAACTATTAAAGTTTCTTTACAAAGTAAAGGTTTTCTAGGAAATATGTACTTACGATTAATAGTTATGCCTTTTAAAATAATAGTATTTTACATGCAATATAAAGTTGTTTAGGGGTATTCAAGTGGCGGCATAGCCAAGTTAACGATTCTTAATTGTTTTATTTAAATCTTATGCAGAATTTGTTTTTTCATTTTATTCTCTTAGAGGAGGCAACAACATCTTTAAAAATAATTTTTAAACAAACAACTTTTTAAGTAACCTCAATTAAAAATACATAAAATTGTCCCTACAAAGTGATTTCTGTTTTGTTACTTTGTTAAGAAACAACATTACTCTTAAAATCCTTTGTTTCATTTTAATCCTTTTAATAAGGCTGCTTTATTTTATTTTGATTGTTACAAATTTTATTTATAATAGTATTGTTTTTATTGTTGTTGTTATCATCACTACATATTTTACCTTTGTCGTGCTTTAGTCGTACATATCCCTTAAATGTTAGTGGTTTGTGGTATTGCCACCTATTAAGTGCCAACAATCTGCTCAACATTCCTACTACATTTAAAAGTCTTTCAGGCATTTAAGTTAATTAGCAGTTTTGCGTTTTAATGTTTTTGAATCTTTAATGATGCCACTCGTCAAAACAAAGTTATTGGTTTGTTTACAGCTGACAGATGACAGCTTTCAAAGTTAAAGTTTTTAGTTTAAAAAGTTTTTAACAAAACAGATTATGGGTCAAAAAGGAGAGAAATGGTAATTAACCTTTAACTTACGAGGTGAAAATTTTTAACATTAAGGAAGAGGTGGTAGCAAATTTTATACCGTTTTTTGTTTTAGCTTTATTATTAACATTTATATGTTATAATGATAACATGCTAACATTACTCAATGTTTATTACTTCCAAGTACGCAGTTGGGAAAAAATATTACAAAATTTTTGAATTTTTTTTAAGAACTTCTTTATTTCGAAACCTTTTTATTTACATGAATAAAAAAGGAGTGTAATTTTTACGTGTATATTTGAAGCCATACATACATTTATAAAAAAAAAAACGGAACATATCGATATTTCTTATTTATTTAAAAATAAAAATCAGTCTCTTAGGCTAAGTTACAAGGTGAAAAGTTGTAACGTATAGGAAGAGGTGGTACTAAATTTTACACCATTTTTTTTATTTATCATTTGCTGTATGCTTTCAACAGCTATTGGCGTTGTTATTTTCACAAGCCAACTTTATATAAACAAAAATTAGATATATTATTTATTTGTATTTTAAAAAATATATAATAAAAATATATATTAATTTATATGTGGTGGCAAAGTATTTTCTACGAACCATTAACACAAATGCAGTATATTTTACACCAACACTTAAATATCTTCGCGATACTGTAACCTGCAACAAAACAAACAGTACTGATAACAAGATTATACTTTAATATGAGGATAATTGACACGCCTTACTCACATATATAATTATTTTTGTGCAAAAAAAAAAAACAAACAAACAAAATTTTTGTTTATAATTACATCTGGAAAAAACATTTTTTTTTTGCTTAAAAATCGAAATATTTTTTTCTTTAAAATTCCCCAAAAGACATATCTTACACACAAATATAATAATTTTTGAGTAAAAAATTTTTAAAAAAAACGAGGCAGTCGTCTTTTTTTGCTTATATCTCAGCTGGTCATTGATGGATCCTGCCAGTTTTCAATACCGATTTTCTCGAAAGCATTTCCAAAAGTGTGATACCACACTACGTAAACTTGATTAAAACACACACACGGGCAGAAGGACAGACGGATAGACGGACAGATGGACATGGCTAAATCGACTGCCCTTTCTATAAGGATCGCGAATATATATACTTTATAGGGTCGCAAATGAATATTGAAGAAATTACAAACGGAATGACAAACCTATATATACCCTTAACACATGTGTGAAGGGTATAAAAAGGTGTACAATTTACTACCACGTCATAAGTTAAAGGTTAATTAATTGAACTTCAAAGCCATTAAGTACTTTTTGTTTTATAATGCTTTAAAGGTTTGTCTGTTTATAAGTTTCTTTGATAAGATAATTACAATTTTTTATTAATAGCTTTTTGTTATGAATATCTGTTAAAAAGCAACCATTTGCAGATTTTTTATATAACCAATTTTAACCAAAAAACCTTATTTTAAAATTTTTTTAATCAAAAAACTATTTTTTTTAATTCTTTTTTTTAAGATATTTTCGCTTGCTGCTATTTACACAAAGTAGTATTTTTAAATTTCCAAAAATTTGTTGCAACAAACAACAAAATTGTTAGAAAATAAAGTGCGAATATTAAAGAAATTTCATATGCTTTTCGGCAAGTAATATTAATTTATTCAGGAATTTAATCTATTGTGACTGCTTGGTACACTTGCCGTTCAAAAAAAGAATCTGTGTCTTCACACATATTTCTGATTTTAAAGAACTCTGAAATATAATTTTTTTGGTCGTAATTATAGATGCAAACTTATAACTCATGACCAGGTGTTGAAAATTAAAATAGGGTTATATCCTTAAAATAACAATTTCTTTCTTCGTTGCTTAAATCGCAGCAATTTGCCTAATTGATCTTTTTTCAGGAAAAACAGAAAAAAAAACAAAATAAAACCAAGATTGGTTTACATTTATAAGTAACAATGATTTTAAAAAATATTTTATGTGGAAGTTGGGATTGCTTTTGCTAGACTTAACATTTAGCACAAATGCATCTAAGCCTTTCAAAGACGTATTAGACTTAACTTTATCAAAATAATCTGCAAAAGTATGTTACACGCTAATGGCCAAAAAAGGGTATAAAAACATATTTTAATATCGTTAGAAATGCCAAGCATAACAATTATGATAGTAACATAACTAATCTTCAATTTTGTAATAGATCTTCAAAGGATTCCTCTTAATTTAAATTTCCTCAAACAATTTGAAAAAATCTAAAAAAAAATAAATTATTATGAAAGACATAATTGATTTTTGCAGAAACATTAAAAGTGCAAAAAGCCGAAAATAAATTAATGAAACTTGTTTCCCTTTAATTGAATTTATTATTACTTTATCAGGCTTAGCCTAATAAATTGATGAGGTCAGTGTTGTCTGTATGGGTCATAAACTTTTTTCTTTTAAATATTTTCTAGCGAAATCTTTATTTTTTTAAAATTAAAATACTCTAGTATCGCATATAACAAACAGTATTCGAAATGTTTTTCTTTACTTATATTCATTTTATTGGTTTGAAAAAAATTAAAACAAACAAATATTCATCAAATATGCAGTAAACATTTTCAAATCGAATTTATATTAAAAGAAAATAAAACATTTATATGCGTCTGTGTGTGTGTGTGGGTTCATTTTTTAGGAGAATAAAATCCATGCATACATGTTTAAATAAATTAAATAAAATTTTATATAAAAAATGTTTCACTTCAAAATAACTAAAAACATTTTCAACATATATATGTGTGAATGAACACCCACATATTCTACCTACCTTCATGGTTGGTAATGGTTTTAATATAAATTAACGAATACTAAAGCAAATCTTCCAAATAAAAAAATAAAAAATTAAAACAATATAGAAATTTATACACTTTGTACATATGAAAGAACAGCTGCATGTTGAAAAATAAAACGTAAAAAATAAGAAAATTGTTTTTACATTCAAATGAAATGGAAATATTTGAAAAACTTTCAAAGTACCTATAAAATATGTGGAGTTTTAATAACCAAATAAAAACACGTTTAACATAAGTCTAGCATTGAAATTTGTTGTTGAAAATGTATTCAAATGTTGTGTGTTTGTATCAATTCGATGTTCATCTTGTTCGTATGGTATTTGCAGTCCTAATGTCCTGTCTCCAAAGCAGCTATTAAAAGTAAAGGCAGTTCGATTATATCCAAGTACATTTTTTGCTCTGCTGCCAAAGGTCTTCTTAAAAACCATACCTTCTAAACCTTTTCAGGTTTATAAAATCCATCCAATGAAGGATCTTTGCAAGTACTAACCCATTACTCAAAGAAACCACCCTGGGTTCTGGATCACAAAAAAAATCCTGCAGATATTAAAGTCCTTATTTGCAAGAAATTGAAATTTAAAGGTTTAACTTAATCAAGGTTTTTTATAAAATATAGTTTTTGCTACAAACGTAAGTCCATTATAATTTTTAATTTGAATTTTTATATAAAGATGGCTGTTGTTGGCTTTATCTTAAAAGTTTGCGTTAATGGTCTTATATTTGTTTTTAATATTTGTACAAACTAGTTTTACTATTTCTGATCCTTTCCAGTTCTTTTGTTTAAAAACTATAGCGTCAATATATTATGGTATTTTTAGCCTTTTTGGGTTATGTTTTATTTGTACATTTTATACCCTATAGAACTCGGTAATATTTGGTAAATTATATTTAATTTTACTTGGATAAACTCTGGACAAATTTGTTTTTGTGGATCGATTTGGTTTTTTAAATAAAAATATATTTTTGGTTTAATTTTTATTTTACCCATTACATAATAATGTAGTATTAAAAAAGATTTGGTGTAAATAAAAATATGTTCTTTCTCTTTGGGCTTATCATACTATTAAAAGAATGACATAACAAGAACCCTTTGGAGTTTTTTTTCCATCTGTTTCAAGTAAAATTACACAATTAATATTTTACTGCTTTATTTGGTAGTTGGATAAGAGAAAACAATAGCGAAAAGCCTCTTGGATCTTAGTTAACAATTTCTTCTGCTTTCTTTGTTTTTTCTTTATATTTTTTGTTACAATTCATACACACGCACAAACCAAAGTATTGTTTTAATTGAAATATTTCATTGGGTTTTTTCTTTTGTTTCTATTTATGTAGCTGTTTCGTAAGGAATTTTTTGCTTTACCCTTGTAAGAACAAAGAATAATTTTTATTTACTTAATACTGGTAGAGCTACGAATACCTGGTGTGTTACGTCATACTGAGGATAATAAGTTATTACGGTTTTAATGTTATTTGTAATTTAAATTGTTTTAGATTTAAATAAAAAAATTCTCTCGATTGTATAATATCCATATAGTTTAATAGTTTTTGTTAGACCATTCCTTGGCTCAGTAAAAAATTCAAAACACTGTTTAAATTAACAAGCAAAAATGTTTTAAGCTGAAGAACTCGATACTAAAGGACCTTAATTTTTACGCATTCCTATTGAAAACCCCTTTTAAACCTTTTTATTCCCCGCCTACACTCCTTTAATATAATTTCTAGTGGGGCTGTACAACGTCTACGCACAGCCCCACTAGAAATATTTGCGCATTGTGCTATGGAAAAGTTTAATGTTTTTGATTTCATTGTTGTTGCTTATGTTTCGTTGGCAATTATATGGCAGAGACTTTAAGTGTTATTTGCTTGTTTTATTTGCTTTTCTTGTTATTTGTTTAAGTATTTAAACATATCTACACACTTACATATATACGTACATACATACATATATCATGCCACACAACCACCAGTGTAAAGTTTGTAATGTGTTTATTTTGTGGGTGCCAAAAATGTCTTGATATTTCTTTTGTATTCGTCTTATGCGAATTAAATTATTTTCTCTAAATAAAATTATATATTTATGATTATTTTATGCTGCTAAATACTCTTTTGGTTATTGTGGGAATTTATTAGCAGTCACTACAATTTAAAAGAGTTCTTATAAGCTTTTCATATAATTAAGGGTAAAGCACTAAAGCCGGGTCCAAACGCTTAAAAATAATTTATTAAAGGTTATAATACAGTAATGTTGATTTGCTTCAATTTCTTATTGTTAAATTAAAAACGCTTTAGAAAAAGATATTGTAAGAATCTAAAGCAGTGTAGATTTCGCAGCTGCGTTCATTACCATAAAGTTGGTATTAAAATTTTGGCCAGTCAAAACGCTGAAAATAATTAAAGTTTTAAACCTTAAGGAGTTTTGCCCTTCTTTAATATAAAGGAAAAATAATTGAAACAAATTTTTTTTTACAAGTTCTAATGCCAACGTAGGGCATATCAAAATTAAACGTTGTGTGTTTTTATTTGAAGTTTTGGCAAATGTCGGCGGTCTGTGTGAAAACAATTATTTAAGCCAACTTAAAGAAAAACATATTTAATGCTTTATTCGGCTATTTGGCAGAATTTTAAAAACTATAAAAAATTTATGAAATTTTTTAATATTAAAGCAAAAGTTTAAAAAAAATTGGTACGAAATTGTATAATGTTTTGCAAAAAATTGTAAAAATGATTTTTCTTAATAGTTTAACAGTTGGCAACCCATAATAACGATTGTCTGTTTAAACATATTTAGTTTATTTATGCAGCAAATATAAGATTAAAATTAAAAAAAAAAAGTTTTAAAGCTTTAAAAAAATAATAATAATAAATTTACAAACAACAAATTAATAAACGTTTTTAATGTTAGACATAAATATTTTTTCAAAATTATTTGCAGCATTCAATACGATTTTTAAGACTTGCAACTATCGACTTATTGGACCTGTAAATTGGTCACCAAGGTCGTGCGAGTTTATTTTATTAGTCGTTTTTTTTCTTTGAGGCCACGTAAAGTCACTGGCTCATGCGGTTGTTTATATTTTTGTAAAATATTTTAATGCTCCTATTAAAAGTTTGACTTGTTTTCAATACCAAAGTGCAATAGAAAAATTTTTGTGTGTGTGTCTAATTAAAACCACGCAAAGAAAAAACATGAATGAATATGGTCACGGTA
>NDXZ01062639.1:0-10498 GCA_003055125.1 Paykullia maculata | reverse complement strand
GCAAAATGTATTTAAAGTCTTATGAAATTTGATTTGTTTATGATATAATTTTAGTCCATAGGTATACCTAGGTTTTTTCAATATTTTTCAATAATTTCTTGAATATTTTTGCTGATTCTGGCCAATTAGTAAAATATTTTCAAATTGTCATGTCTTACACATATAAAATAATTTTTGTGAAAAAAAATTGTTTTTCATTAGCAAGAATTTTGGGGAGATTTCTGATTGTTTGATAACAATAACGCGTCCGTCCGTGTAAAAATAAATTTTGGACCGAGAATATTTGTAAAGATGAGTTTTTTGTATGACAGTGTGGCATCCAATCAAACATTTTATTGCGATTTTCTCATGTAGGACAGAATTCTATACGATTTTTATTTGACATAATCGCACGACTTTGTAGGATAGTCAGTCAGGGCCTTAACGGGTTCGCACGACATCAGGTGGCTGAGAACACTTGATTTCAACAGTCGGACATGGCTAAATCGACTTCCCTATCTATAAGGACCCAGAATATATATACTTTATGGGGTCGCAAATGAATATTGTAAATATTACAAACGGAATGACAAACGTATACCTTCATATATACCCTTGTCACCTGGGGTGAAGGGTATAATAAATACATATGTATGTATATTAAAATGCTGTTGACGATTATTTTCCAAAAACGAATATGCACACTATGGCAAACAAATGTTTTTGTTTTGTATGTAGTTTGAAAAAAAAGTAAGGAAAGTGCAAAATAAATAAACAAAAAACACAATGCACACATCTATACATACACCATACATGCATATGTACATGTAGTATATGTATCTATATCCAACACTTACCCAAATAACTAACAAGATGACAAACGAGAAGATCGAAGAAAAGTGAGAGTATGTAGTTTGCAACAATGTTTGTGCAAATAACTAAAAAAAAATATTTTGAACTATGTTTGAACGTAAATACATACAAACATGTGTCTCTATATGCACTCCACACTTTAAATAAATTGATATGTGTACACATATGTTAAGCAAACTAACAACAACACATACATATGCATATTAAGAAAACAAATAAAAAAATGTTATTTCTTAACCACTGTGTTATGATTATTATAATTGTTTATTAAATTAATTTACAACAAACATATATTTAAGTTTGTCCGATTTTCACTCGCGGATAATACATATTTTGAAATTCAACACGGCATTAAATGTAAATAATAAAAAAATATTTTTCTTATTCATTTTTCTTTTTCTATGTTAAACAACTTTTTGTTAAATTATCGTTTTTGTATTTTAAAAATTTGTTATTTATTAATATTTTTTGTAATAAATATTTTAAAAACTATTATTTTTAAACTCTTTAATACACGTTACTATTTGTTTGCGTATGCTTCCTGTCAAGGTTTATTGCGTTTTAAAACAGAAAAGTCCAATACATTGCAAAAAATATATATTTTTCAGCATTTACCGAAGTGTTTTATTGTAACGGTGGTCTCGATAGACCAGCTTATAGTTTCTTGTGAGAATTGCCGCTGTCACATTTCATATAAAAAAATTATATTTTCGGAGAACGACACTGTCAAGTTCAATGAAAAAAAAACTGTTAACAAGAAATGTTCTCCCTGGTGATATCATTTTGTGTGGAAAGTATCTCACATATATGTACTTATATGTATTTACAATACATACACAACAACACCATCAAAACAAAACAGAGGGTTGTATGTACGATTATTTGTGTGTGTTGTTATTGCTTCTTAAAGTTGTGATGAGTTGCCTTAAATGTACGTTAAAATTCGATATACTACATATAAATGGTATCTTAAAAAAGTTGTTTAGTACTTTGAAACTTGCGGACTTTTGACAATACTTTAAAGCTTAAAATATTGATTGAGATTTTTTAATGTTTAAGGGACTTGCGGACTTTTGACAATACTTTAAAGCTTTAAATATTAATTGAGATTTTTTAAGGTTTAAGGGGGAACTTTCTGGATGTGAAAATTCTTGTCAACTTATGACAAACTAAATTTTAAAAAATGTATTTATTTGGATTGTGAATTTTTTTTTTAGCTAAATATTTTTTTAATAATAAATTTTTATTTATATTTTTTGTATTGTGTAACTAAAGAATACTATGAAAAATCTGTTAAAGTAACCAAAGCCATAATAAAAATAATTAAAACAAGTAAGAGCGCTTTATTCGATTGTGCCAAATCTTATATACCCTTCACTACATGCATTTAAGTATGTATCTATGTGTGTATATCTACTTATGTATGAACGTATGTATTTACATGTCCGAAAGGATTTAAAGTCTTAGAAAGGCTTTTCGCCCATTTCGCTGATTCTGGGCCAATTAGTAAATTTTTGTCCTTTAATTCCCAAAAAGGCATGTAATAACTTTTGTCTAAAAAAAATTTTTTTTTGCTTATATCTAGTTAATTTTTTTTGCTTATACCTCGGAATATACTTAATAATTTTTGAGTAAAAAAAAAAAATTTGGTAGTCGTCTTTTTTGACTTATATCTCGGTCAGTTTTTAAGCGATTTTACTGGTTTTCAATGGCAAGAATCTCAGGGGAATTTCTGATTGTTTGATTGAGATTGATTTTAGCAGACGGACAGACGGACATGGCTAAATCGATTTCCCTATCTATAAGGATTCGGATATATATATATCGTTATATAAAATGCAAAATAACGTATCATCAAAAAATCCAAAATTGATTTTTTTTTATTAGGTACGATTCATTAAATTAAATTACATATGTGTACAAAAATTAAATTTCTGCTATCAAAAGTAACCAAGTTATAACCAAAAAATGTCTACTATAAATGTCTTAAGCAGTTTCCATTTTATTTCGTTTTTTGCTTCTCCTGTAAACTTATGAAAAGTGATGTTACGTTATTTTGCATTTTAGATGACGCTATATACATGTACTTTATGGGGTCGCAAATGAAACAAACGGAATGACAAACCTATATACATATACCCTTTTCACCTCTGGTGAAGGTATAAAAAAAGAGGTTGCTGGTTTCTTTGGGTAAACTAGTGAGTTTACATCACACCGAAAAGATAAACGAATTAACAGTGATTTTTGTCGATGTAACAGTGCCTAGGGAATTGCTTATTTTTACCTCGCCCTTATTCGGCAATTTTGCTTATTGACATAACAATTGTGCCAAAAATTTTCCTTTTCACTGTACATACAGAGTATCTGTTGCAGTAAAACAGGAAAGTCAACTCATTCAGACTATTTTTAGTTCCTTGGCTTTAGTTTTTGCACTAGCTAGATATATAATACGAGTCGCCCTTAAAATATTTTTTGAATAGCACACATGGTTAAATAAATCTAAAAAAATATGAATTAAAATTTTATCGATGTGAAAGATAGGTACATTTCCAAATAAAAAATCAAAAAAAAATAAATATGTATGTATGTATATGTATTAATATAGGTACTATTTACTGGCCACGCTTTTTTAGGCAAAATCTTTAAAGCATGTGAACGTAGTTTAAGAAACATTTAAAAAGTACCGGTGCCATTGAAATTGTACTGCCTTGATAAGCAAAGTTACCATCTCCATTCAGTTATAGGCATCATATAGGCAAAACAATAACATTTTTTTGTTTTTTTAACTGTCTCTCGTATCTTCGCGTTTTACTGGAAATTTTTGTTTGTGTTCTGTTTATCGCTCTACTATACATGCATATGCTTGTATGCATACATACATATGTATGTATCTTTTAAATATTTTCGTTTTCTTTTTGATTGTTTTGGTTTTTTTATCGGGCTTTTATTTCATGTTTTTTTTTGCAAACGTAAATATGTACATGCGTAAGTATGAGAAGGCATGTGTTTGTATATTTCGCAGTTCGTCGAATTGGTAACTGTGTTATATCTCTGTAGCAGCGACAACACAAAGCAATAATTTAAAATGTTTGTATATGAAGTTTTTTTTTTTAAATAGCGGCTTCTTGCAGTTAAACAAGGATGGTTGATTGCTAAAATTTGTTTACTCGTTGTTATTTACAAATTAATATTCGGCATTTTTGTTAATGTGTAGGTGGACAAATTTAATTTTTTTCTTTTTTTGTCACTCTTAAGTTAATCTTAAGAGTCTTAACACTCGTTTGAATCGAAGGAAAAGCTCTTTTATAAATAAACTTTTTATTTATAAGCAGAATTTGTGAACATTTTTGATTTAATCATGGTATGTTAATGGAAAGGTGGATAACTGTATCATGGTTTATGGTATCATGGCCGTAGTCATCCGTAATTATTTTTTTATACCCTTCACCAGAGGTGACAAGGACGCGTTATTGGTATCAAACAATCAGAAATTAGAGATGCCTTTTGAGAAATAAAAACAAAACAAAAATTTTAAGATATAAGAAAAAAAATTTTTCCGAGATATCGGCAAAAAAATTTTTTTTTTGTTTTAGGTACATACACGTAGTGAAGGGTATATAAAATTTGGCACAGCCAAATATGTATAACGCTCTTACTTGTTTTTGTTAAAAGGCTGCCAGCTTAATTGTAGATATGCATAATTGGTGTTTATAAATAAACAGGGACAGATTGGTGACACAACTTCAGAGAATAATGTATGTGATTTTGGTGCTGTTAGGAATGTCCTTTGCGGAAACCGGCGTCGTTCGGAAACTGCATAATGGTCTAGTGACACAAAACTATAAATAATGCAAATAAAATAATAAAAATTAGTCCTTGTAAATATTTTTCCATTTACATACATACATACATATGTATGTATCTGGTTTACTAAACTAAAAAAAATATTTAATTGTGTCAACGAAAATCAATTACCCAAGATCGTAAAATAATATTTATTCCCCTAAATTTGTATTTCTTAATCAGTACTTTTGTGATACCTGTAGGAAGGAGAAAGAAAGGTTAGAGATATTAAAAGGCGCTTGAAAAATAGGTTAGCAATATGTAGCAATAACCTCCCCGTCCTTGTCCTGATACGAGAAATTGTCGTCTTTGGGTTTCAAAATGCTCGACTCTATATAGGCGAATTTGGGACAGGGGCACAGGAGGTAATAGTAATCTTCTCCTCTGCATCATGACATCTAGTGCAGATGTCGTTAAATGGCAATCCTAGCCTGATTGCTAAATCAGTGCAGTGACCAGTAGTTCTAGTAACGATATCCCTCAGCTGTCGCCTATTAAAAAGCGAAGTTTGCAAGCGGAGAAGATGACGCCACATTAATGGTCGACCGCTTTATCACCAAGAGTTGTGTCTCTTCTGACAAGCTCTTCTGCAAAAGAGTTGCCAACATAGGTATCTTGCACAATTCAAAAAAGTTAGTAACACTCAGTTGTGCATTAGAGTGTTAAAAAGTAGAATCTTGTGTCTGTCCGTGAACAGTGCGAGTTCAGGTGCCACACTCCCCCCATCCGATCCTATCAACTTTTTGCTTTTGTGAATTGCAAAACTATACTTAACAATTAAAAAACAGCAGATCCTCTAAACTAAGGTAAAGTAGAGTTAGTAAAGTTAACAGCTGCTTGATGCTTTCTATACTAACATTTATTGCATTAGAAGTTCGGTTGTTATCTATAATTATAGATAACAACCGAACCGATTATAATCGACCTATTAATGTATTTTTTTCTAAAAATTAGCAGTAATGGCATTGAGCTAAATCTGAAAAGAAAACTGAAAGGTCGTTTTTCTGTATTAAAATTTAGAGTAATTTCAAAGATATATTTTAGAAAATTAACGGAAACAACCAACATAATAACAAAATAAAAATTTTTTAACTTACCTTTAAATCCTAATTTCTTTAATAATACCATACTTTTGTTGATTTTTTGTGTTAAGGAATATATTTGTTTTAAAATGTTTTCATTAGGCAAGGTGAAGAAAGCTTTCGCATGTCTAGTTTATGAAAAAATGTATGTATGTATTAATGTATACGATCTGTCTTAAGAGAATGAGATTTTGTTGAGCTTCAAAACAAAACTCGAATATAAAATGGGTAAGATTAATTAATGACGCAAGCGCCAGTTTCTTTTAAAGAATTATGAAAAAATGTATTATGACAGCTATTCCTTCTTTTCAGCTGACTTGTCTTCTTCTTCTTTCTTATCTTCAGATGAAGAATCCTTTGATTTTGCACTAGTCGAAGATGACATAGAAGCACCGGCCGGTAAAGCTTTTTCCAGAGCCCTAACAAACTCCTCTAAATTACCAGTATAAGCAGCAGCGACAGCCTCAGGTGTAAGTTCGAACTGTGAAACCACGGGACCCAATTGAGCTGACTGCAAGGCATTGGAGAAAAGAGAAAGCGCCTGTTGAAATTGGGGGGAAGCAATGGTGTCTTTAATCTGTTTCTTTTTATCATCATCAGCATCCTCGGTTTCTGGCAGATGTACGGACAGAGAATTGACACGTTCTGGATCGGATACAAGTTCATTAACGACTTCGGAACCAGCCAATGCAGAGGAAAGATCAATGTTGAGTGAACGACCAGAGCCAGCTTCAGGTGAGAGGTTTTTAAATAAGGATTCGAATGGATTGGTGGGATTAGATTTCTTACCACCAGCTCTTGAGCTACCGGAACTGGACCTACCGTTGCTGCTACCATTATCGGCCCCTGAAGAAGTACCACCCTTATTGCTTTTGGCCTTGGGAGCTGAAGGGGTACGTGGTGTAGAGGAAGAATTGTCGGGTGTTAAAAGACCTGCAGCATTAGAGCTAGTGCGATTGGACGTTGGTGTGCGTGTACTATCTGAAGAGCGACTGAAAAAATTTCGGTAGATTAGATAAAATCTAATAATTATTTAATAAACCTACTTCATTGAACCCAGCAAAGAGCTTAGTCCTCCCATTTGACCAACCCCACCAAATAGTTGCATCAGCTGTTGTTGCGACATATTATTTAACATGTACTGTAAATCGCCACCATCTTGACCTCCACGAGATGCGGATGGAGGATTATTCATAATTTCATTGACACGGCGGCACAATTCCTCATCTTTGTCTGTCTTGGTTTCCTGCATCCAAAAAAACATGCGACGACTTGAACTTTTAAATTTTAATACATAAACACGTCCGGTCTTGCACTGCTCTACACGTTTAAACTCAAAATCATCAGGAAATACAATTAAATCATCTTCGACCTTTTAACACCGAAAAAGTCAAGTATTTACATGTTAAAGAGCAAACAAAGCATTTGTAAACTTGAAACTTACCTTGCCACTTGTGCGATCCTTCCAACAAAAATGCATTAAACCATCATCACTCTGCGTTAAGTATACTAAACCTTTTCGGGTATCAGGATGTACCATCTTGCCTATTAAATTCATTCTTCCTGCACGAAATTCCACTAAATTGGAACCACTGCCACCGCTGTTAAGACCACTCTGACGACCAAACATTTTTCTCGACTTTTGCTTCACAATTTATTTCTGTGAGAGTAACGAATTTGCAAACTTCTTTGTATTACTTATCTGCAGATTATCAACCTTCCAAAAACAATTAATATTGTCTAGCTTTATAAATTATTTTACGCAACTGTTTAAAAGAAAAAAATACTTCTCATAATTTTGAATGACGAGCAAGTTTTTACCAAAACTTCGCGGGTTGCCACACCTTAAATACAGAGAAAAATGTATGATTTTATAAAGAGTAGCTTTTGTGTATGTTTAATTGTGATGACAACTCTATATAATTAAAAATCGCACTTTCTTTTGTTTGTGTTAAGTATTTTCTATTTGTCACAATTTTTTTAGATCTAAATCTGAAGTAAAATTGTCAATTTGGTGGTGTTCATTTTTTAAATAATTTATTTACATACATATATAGTAAATGAAAACTTTAAATTATCTTAAAAACATATTGGAACATATACATATATCAAACACTTTTTGATTAATACAAATTTACACGTACAATATATTTTCATAAACATATTTTCAATATATTAATTAGCTAGTTTAAAAGGATGTATTTTCGATAACAAGTTAAAATAAACAATTTTGTGTTTTAGAAAAATTTAAACGACGAATTTAGATTGACCCCTTATTTTTTAACTGCGTAATTTCTATATTGCATATACTGTTTAAGCGATAATAAAAAAAAGTTAAAGTAAACAGCACTGTCATTTTCTTTCTCCAAAAAAACTTGGTAGCACTTTTTAATATTCATAAGATATTTCTCTCGTCTACAGCAGCACACACACTTTTGTCGGATTCTCTTTTCGCTAAAAATAATTGTAGTTCTTACGTTGAAAATTTTAATTTATTTACAACTTTGTTATAAATCTACAAATTGAACTGCGTTTTATTGAAATTTACGAAAAATATAGATAATTAACAAATATCAAGCTTGAAAAAGTTTGTGAATAAAATTTTCTTTTGCGTTCGTCTACAACAACTACAATTTGACTTCCGAAGTCTTGTGAATAAAAAGGTGAGTGAAAAAAGTGGCACAAAATATATGAAAAAGATAATGCCAAAAACAAAAAGTAAATCTTAACTTAATTTTTGTATGGTTTTCTATTATATTAAATATGTATTTTCATTTATTTTACAGGCTTTGTTTATAAACAAAAGTGTTCGTGTTTATACGTTTAATTAAAAAAAAAAAACTAATCTGGAAAAAATTGCTCGGGTTTTTGTGCAAATTATCCAACAAAAACGAAGAGATTTGTGTGTTTTCAAAAACAAAAAAAAACTTGTTTTAAAGAACATTTACTTCAAACGAAAAAAAAAAGTGACAACGCTACAAATAAAGCAAAAGCAGCACAAAGTTGGTAGTAAAACCAATAAAAGCAATTTAAAAGAAAAACAAAAAGGTGCGTAAAAACAAAACAAAATGATGCTTAAAAAATGGGTTCCGTAACAATCCAGCAAATACCTTCGTCGATCGCCTAAGCCGTCGGTAGTCTTAAGAATTTGCCGTCACAGATTCAACTTAAAACTACCAGCCGACTTTTTTAATATATTTTATCAACTATATTTTGTGCAAGTTAAACAATTTTTTGTAATGTTACTTTTTTTCATAATTCTATAAAAGGATGCTTTTATTATACGGTTTTGTCAATGCAACACTTTCAACTTGCGCAATTACACCTTTTTTTGCGACACAACTTCTTGTATAACTATTTTAATGTTTTATAAATTGAAATTTTCCGCTACGCCACATTCTGCTACACAAACAGTTTGATAAAACTGTTAGTCAGAAAATCAAAAAAATTTTGGTTTTTCTTTAAACCGTTTCACAAACACGAAGATATCACAAGTGATTTGTGCAAACGTAAAATTTTGTATTGCTTCTCAAACCGTTTGTGTCTTATTTGGCTCTAAGACGCCGCCGCTAATAATCTTCGGCGCAGATCTCTGCAAGCCAGCGTTGTAGTTTTTATTTATTTTAATGGTGCCTATATAAAAATGAACTTTTCATAATATATGTACCTACCACGTTTTTCTTAGTTTCTAAAAATATATATTTTTTGGTTTAAAGCCACGCAATTACTTTGGAGTAGTATTGTATTTGCCGTTTATTATTTTAAAACAATATCTACGATTTAAGCTTTTTATGGTGTTGTTGTTGTGTGCTGAATTGTAATTTTTTTTAATTAAAATTTCACTTGCGGTTTATTAAATTGTCTTTTGTCATATTTCTTAAAATTTGTGGTCATTTAATATACATACATTGTTTAGTATATTTTAACAGCATTTTAATTTATTACAAACAGTTTTAATTATGTATATTAAAAAATAAGAAAAAAAGCTACATATGTAGGTACTTTCGTTTAATTTAAGTTTGCTCACAATAAGCCACATTTAATTTAACATTTTCAATTTCTTCTGTAAGATACAGAATAAATAACATTGTTAATTCGATTCCGTGTTTCATACCTATGCGTTAAACTTTATTTCACAATTATCTATTATGTTATATTTAGCATATCATTAATGTGACTACAAACAAATCATTTGTACCTATGTACATATATTATTTATCCATAAAAAACTTAAAATGAATGTTTGTGGTAAAAAAGGGAAAAATCTTAATCATTGTATCTATTCTATTAAAAAAAAAGTTAGCTGGTATGTAGGTGTCTGGTACTTTTTTATTAAAAAATTTTATGTTGTTACTTTTTGGGGCCCCTTGCAACTACTATTGCAAATTAGGCTGAATATGTTATATGGTACTAATTGAATGGCACATTGCATTGTTTTGTTAAAACTATACGCCGTCAAGAGCTATATACATGCATACAGTAGCCCAATAAAGTCTACATACAGCAATTTAAAAGCAATTTTAATGATATTTAACAAACAAATTTAAAGAATTTTTTGCTGTATGATATTACAGCAAATACTTAAATATATAAAACAGTAAAAAATTCCGAGATTGTCAATTTTTATTTAATAATTTTTATAAAACAAAGTCTAATAAAACTGTATGTTTACTAATTTGTGATACTTTTTTTTAACTGAAATTGATTTTTTTTCTAATTTA
>NDXZ01062623.1:0-17545 GCA_003055125.1 Paykullia maculata | reverse complement strand
ACTGTTACATTTTTCCAGTTTTTTTTCTAAAAACGCATACATTTTTTTACAAACTTTACATGGTTAAAATTGCGAACACATTTTTATATTATTTTAGGAAAATCCGTTAATTTTAGACATTTTTGTTAGCGTTTAGAGAAAAATTCATTAAAAATAAGAACATTTTTGTGGCCAATAAAATAGGTACTTTGCTAACTATTTTCGCATATTCCAAAAGTTAAGGTCGAACTGAACATTTCAAGGTTGGTTATCTAATTTCATACAATAATAATCTAATATCAATACTAACAACAATGATAGATGGGTCGTGCACTGAAAAAGAGAGGAGACTTGTTAAAAGGCTTCGGGAACAGAATAAATCCTATAAATTTATAGCCGATTCAATTGGACGATCTAAAAATTTTATTTTCAATGCCCTTAAGACCCGAAACACAATAGAAAGACGTTGTGCTATGAAAAAAACCAGCCCAACTACTGATGGATACATAGCAATGCTTGCGAAACGAGACCCCTTTAAGTCCTCTGAGGCGATTACAGCTGAAAGACGTCTATGTGATAATAATCTTTCGGGACGAATAGCTCTAAAAGTTCCATTACTAAAAAAAAGTACATTTACAGAAGAGCAAAGAATTTGTAAATCGCCATTAGACATGGTGTGGCCTAGAAGGAACTAAAAATTGGCATAACACACTCTGGAGGGATGAAACTAAAATTAATTTGTTTGGAAACAATGCTGGGCGGAATGTGAGAAGACCAAAAAGTCAAGAATTCAACCCACGTTACACTAAAAAAAACAATAAAACATGGTGGCGGCAACATTATGGCTTGGGTAATGTTTTTCTTTGAGTGGCGTAGGGCCTATTCTCCTAATTTCAAATACAATTACCAAGGAAGGGTACAAAAATATTCTGGAAAATATTATGTTGTCTTACGCTGCGGAGGAAATGCCATTACGTTGGTGTTTCCAGCAAGTTGATGACCCGAAGCGCTCTTCGAAGTTAGTAAGTGGATGGTTTCAGCCAAAAAAAAGTTAGTGTTATGGAGTGGCTAAGTCAATCACCCGATCTCAATCCAATTAAGAATCTTTGGTGATTTTTGGGTTTGGGTTTTGCACTAAAATATGTAATAAAAATACATGTAGTTATTTTATTAACAAATTTCTTCATATTTATTTCTCATTTTATTTTTATTATAATAATATATACTGTACTAAAGTTTAAAAATTAAATTCTATTTATTTTCATATAACTCTAAACAACGAAAGGAAGCACAGATTCGCTTTTAAATAAAAATGTTTCTTTTAATTCTTTTTATTTTTACTTACATAGTTGATATTACAAAGTGTTTTACTTGTGATGACGTGTTGTTCATAATATATTGCAGGTTTTTTGTTTTGTAGTAGAAAAAGCTTAGCTTTTTCAATACAACTTAATATTATTTAAATAAACAAATGAGGAACAAGTTATAAATATATATATTGAAAATTGAGTAATTTTTATACACATTCGCTGCTTGTATACATACGTAAAGAATGAAAAAAAAAGAAAATTGAACATTTTTGTTGTAATAGAAATATCAATTTTGATATGCTAATAACAGTAGTGATGTATTTGATTTGTGATAAAAAATAATTAGTAATAAAAAGGAATGTTTAAAGAATAAAAGTTAGCATAATATTCAGAAACTTAATAAGACACAAAGAATTTTTTTTTTTTTTTATATTTTTTAAATAATTCATAACGTTCTCTTAGCGAAATTTTCACTTCGCAGCTTTTTGTTTTTGGTTAGACACCAATTGTAATTGTAATAATAACATATTATACATTAAAAAAAGATAATATTAATTAAACTGTATAAATATATATATTGATGTATATCTTTTAATAATTTTGAGAAAAAATAGTCTCCCATATTTTTTTCTTTAAATGTCTTTGAATGTGGAAATTTCAACTAATAAACACAATATAATTATTTTAAATATTGCTATATATTTTTTTATGATTTTTAGTTTATTTTTTTTATAAAAAATATATAAAATATTTAGAAAACTATTTAAATTTTTTTCTTAATAATTTTTTTTTTTTTAGTTTATAGTTATTTTGTGTTTCTTTCCATGTTTTTTTACTAGTTTTTTGTTTTTCATATATTTTTTTACAAAATTATTTGATTTAGTTTTATTAAAATACAAAAACTCTGTGTAATTTTTAAAATTTTCTTATTTAAATATTGTCCTTTTTTGTATTTTTCTCTGTACATATAAAAACATAAAAACCAAAAAATCCTAACACATCCGAGTAATTTTACTTGGTACAGGGTTGTGTAAGTTATTATTTATAGAGTTGTAATTTAGAGTTTGTAGCTATGCCATTACACTGTTTCTAATCCAGTTGGTCATTTAGCAAAGATATATCAATTCATTTACTTAGATTTCTATAAAAAAATCGATTTTGTGTATATATATGTGTAAATAATTTATATTTCTGTGTTTTTACTATTTTAATGTCGGCGTCGTCAGTTACTTTTATCTAGGTTTTCTATTAAATTAAATTTAAATTTGTTCTTTTTATAGTAGTTGTTCCACACGGTGTTAATGTTATTGTTGTAGTCGTGGCTAAAATTTGGTGTTAGGGTCTATATCAGCACTCAGACTTATCTTCTTCGACCAAATATTGTGTGTCCTTACCATTGTCGGCGGAGGGATCCAATTCTTTGGTTCTTAATTGTAATTGTGGTGAGGACTTGTGCGTTATACTGCTAGGTGCTAAAATGGCTGATACAGGCTCCGTAAATGGACCGATGGGCTTAGTTTTAGAAGGATCATGTGGCACTTCGTAAATTCCTTAATGAAATAAAAGAATTAATAAAATTAAAGTTTTTGATAAGATAAACTTACCTGATCCATTACTAATACTTGGATCGGTGGTTGTACCTGATTGAACTGCATCATACATAGGATTAGAGAAATCCCTTGTTTTATTCGTATTAACAGTTTGTAAATTGTAGCCTTCTATAGGAGCTACATCACCTGTTGAGGTACCCCCAGAAGCATTGGGACCTGGGAATCCAGGTGCATTAAATTCGACATTAGTACCTTGACGGAATGTTACACTTTGTGAAGATGTTAAAGTAGGCAAACGTGCCAATTTGCCACTGTTTAATAAAATGTTCCAATTATTAAAAACTGTTTAACTATAACTTTCTCTATTACTTACAATGGTTTCTTGCGTATAACGAACCAAACACCAGCAGCTGCCAACAACACCAATAATATCACCATAATGGGCACTACCACTGCAGTGACATTAGCTCCACCATGCCCAAACATACCTGCAGCGTTTTGTTGGCAATAGTTGCCCCTAAAATCAGCTAAACACTCGCACATTAATTCACCATTATTGTCCTCTACACAAAAGCCACCATTTTGACATTGGCAAATTCTAGGAGAAGGTCTCTGCCTCTCTGCAGCAGCATCACAGACCATTTCAACAGTGCTGCGATGTGAAGGCAAAGAACCTGAACTATCAGGGCATGCACAACGATGACCACCTGGTACCAAGAGACATAAGTGAGTACAGGTGGAACCGAAGCAAGGATCTTTTAAAGAAGTATTGTAGCGTTTTTCGTGGTAAATTTTAAGACCAGCAGGATTGACCAAGTTACCATGCACAACCACCTGAACACCACGACCAAATTTATCTTGTCTTATCAGTTCTCCAGTATCACGGGTTACCCAAAACACGTTAGATTCAAATATGTCTAAAGAAACTGGATGCCTTAATTTATCGCTTTTAACAATTGTTTTGCGTCCCGAACCATCAGGTCTCATTGACTCAATAGTATTCAATTTAGTATCTACCCAGTAAATGACATGATCTTGCGAATAATCAATTGTAAGACCGGCAGGATGTCTAATTTGTTCCGTAATTATAGGACGACGTTTAGATCCATCCATCCACGACACTTCAATCTTGGGTGCAGAGCCGGCATCAGACCAATATATTCTTCCCAATTGAGGATTGACCGCTATGGAAGTTGGTACTTCAATGCCAGCATTGACTATAGATCTGCGATAGCGTCCATCCGTTGTAGCGACCATAACACGACCACGAGGCTTAGAACCAGTTCTATCTACCTCAGCCCAATAAAGATTATTTGCCAGCCAATCTACAGCCACGGCTGTGGGTTTTGAGCCTCCTTTCATGTTTAGATCTTGGGCATAACCAATTTTAACCTGGCCATCTACAGCATTAACCATGTACGATCGTTTGATGGTCTTGTCATAACTATCAGCCCAAAATACTATTTGCTGCTCAGCATGATAATCTAAAGCTTCTATACGTTTTTCCGATAATATCACGTCAAACTCTTCTCTTTTTTGCAGATCTAAAGCTCGTATTTCAGGACCATTTGAGAATATAATTACTACATCATCATTTTCAGCTTTACAAACACCTGAAGAACTATCCAGCAGGCGGAAACCTTTGCGACAAGAACAACTATAAGTGCCATTCAGGTTTTGACACTGATGAGAGCATGTATGTTGACGGGTAGCACACTCATCAACATCTACGCATTTCTTTTTGTTATTTGGAGCTATTATATAGCCTGGATAACAAGCACAAATATAGCCACCATCTGTCAAATTGTGGCAATGATGTTGACAACCTCCTCGATTCTCTTCTAAGCAGGATGACGTATGATGACAGCCTAATTCATCGGAAGCATCACCACAATCATCAGAGTAATCACACACTTGAGATCTTTCGATGCAGTTCTTATTGGAACATTGATATTGTGTGTATAAATCACAGGGTTTAACTTTGGCAGAACAAATGGTCATATTATTTTCATCTGAGCCATCTCCACAGTTATCAACACCATCACAGATTTGATAACGAGCCACACAGCGATGGTTGGAACATTGAAATCTACGCAAAGTATCACAATTAAAGTCAGTGCAAACCTTGGGATCCTCATCTGAACCATCACCGCAATCATCGGTGCCATCACACAAATCAGAAGGTGATACACACAAGTTGTTGCTGCATTGAAAGCGTGACTCTGGACAATACCTTCCTCCAGGAAAGCGAGGAGGGCAATCCATTTCATCGGACATATCACGACAATCTCGATCACCGTCACAACGGAAATAGGAGGCAATACAATGTCCCGAAGCACATTGGAATGTGCCATTCTTACATTTAAATCCTTCACAATTTAATTCATCAGAATTATCACCGCAGTCGTCCTCATGATCACACTGCCAACGTGATGAAATACATTTGCCATTGCCGCAACGGAATTCTGATTCAGAACAGACACGATATTTGCCTTTGCAAATGGCTTCATTTTCATCCGAACCATCACCACAGTCATCAGCAAAATCACACATCCATTGTCTAGGGAAACAAATTTAAAATTAAGTTTTAAACCTAAAACGTTTTATTTAAGGTTTTATTGTAATTTACTTTGGTATACATCTATTATTGCCACATTTGAAATCGGTTTCCAAATTACAAGAAGGACAATTTTCAGGTTGTTCATCGCTGTTGTCCCGACAATCATCTTTACCATCACAAAATAACCATTTGGGTATACAACGATAATTAGATTGACCAGGACATCTTCGCCAGCCTGTAGTGCAATTACGCTGACGGCACATGTAAGCGGGTTCATCAGAATCATCACCACAGTCGTTATCAAAATCACACATCCAAAGTTTCGGTATGCAACGACCATTTTTACAACTGAATTCTGTTTCAGGATCACAAGTTCGTTTATCTAAGAAAAAAATTATCACACATTTACATAAAAAGGTATATTTATGCAAAATTGTTCAAACTTACGACACACAGTAGGATCTTCATCGCTGCCATCTTTACAATCGGCATCGCCATCACAACGCCAACTATCCAATATACATCTACCACTTGATTTGCATTTAAAATCTGAGTCAGGACAAGGTAAGTCACAATTTTTTTCATCCGAACTGTCACCGCAATCATCGATTCCGTCGCAAATTGTGGCTGACGGCGTGCAATTAGTGTTCTTACATTGGAATGTTCCTGCTCTGCAATGTCTTTGAGGACATGTAGCCGGTTCGTCAGAACCATCTTTACAATCCTTTTCACCATCACATTTCCAGAACCACGGTATACATTTCTCATCATCTCCGCCACAACGATGTTGACCGGTTGTACAATTTGCTATGCAGGTAATGCTATCACGAGCTAAATAAAATTGATTTGGACAAACACACTTATAGCCAGGGGCACCTTCTTCAATATAGCCTTCAATATTTAGATATGTTGACTCAGGTGGTGGAGATATAAGGCATAGGTGAGAGCATCCACCGTTGTTGGTACCGCAAGGATTATTATAAGGTACTTGTCTCAAAGGATGATTTATATGTATATCATAAGGACGGTGGGTTGTGTTACGTAGGACGGTAAAGTTAGCACCAGTAAATTTATTAGCTCGAGCTATGGCTTTTAGGTTCCAATCACTCCAATACAAGTAGTCATCAAACAGGGAAATAGCAAATACATGAGGCACTTTAGCACCCGACAAGACAATGTGACGGTGTCTACCCTCTAAATCTGCATAAGCAATGTAATCTAAATGAGCGTCAGCCCAATAAATACGGTTCGTAAAGTAATCAACAGCTAAGGCGTTGGGCCAAGCAATATCATCTTCCCAGGTCAAAATTCGCGTAAAATTGGAGCCATCCATGCCCATTTTAGCAATATAAGCTTGCAAATGCCAAGAGGTGAAATATAAATAACCGATACCGGGATGCACAACAATAGCTCTGGGATCTACAACACCGCTTCGTAATGTTTTTCGCTTGGTTCCATCCAATTCAGAAACATCCAGATTCTTGGAGTGTCTGTCCAACCAATAGAGTTTGCGTCCTACCCAATCAATAGCGATGCCTTCCAAGCCATGGGAATCATGACGGATTACAGCTTCCCTAGTGGGTTTCTCACTGGGATCAGTGTACTTTGATCTAAAAATAGTTTTTGCAGTAACATCACAGAAGTACATATATTCCTCCTTAATGTCAAAGTCTAAGGCAACGACATTCATAAGATCTTGATGCATAAGATTCAATTGATGTCCATCGGCTGACATATTACGCACATAGTATTTATTAGTGAAGATTAACCACGCTGAAGTATTATCTTTACGTTTACAGGTGTGTTCATCTAATTGGCGTTCATAGTAACGCTCGTCGCATTTACAATAGAAACTACCTGGAGTATTAGAGCAGTGCTGAGAGCAAGCTCCGGGCAATTCAATGCATTCATCGATATCAGCACAAGCTTTGCCATCGGCCAAAAGTCTGTAAAAAATTTGTTGTAAGATTACTAAAACTGTTTTAAATAAAACTTAAATTATAAACTTACTTATAGCCCTTATTACAGTCACAGTAGTAACTTGTTGGCGTATCAACACATTTATGACCACACTGATTGATTTCCACCTTGGCACACTCATCAACAAAACAGTGAGCAGGCTCATCTGATTCATCTGTACAGTCGGGTACTTTGTTGCAAACGAATGTCGAGTTAATACATTGACCATTACTACAGGCAAACTGGCCAGCAGCACAGGTAACGTTATCCTTTTTACAATCCACCTCGTCAGAATGATCACCACAGTCGTCTTCTCCATCACAACGATACTGGTTGCGTATACATTTAAAATTCTGACAAGTAAACTCTTGAGGCGAGCAAGTCTTGTATTTTGAATTACAGAATTTGCCTTCGTCAGTACCATCACCACAATCATTGTCATGATCGCAAACCCAGCCCTAAAAAGATAAAATTTGTAGTTAAATTTTCAAGCAGTTCAAAGCAAACATACCTTATTAATACATCTTCCATTGCCGCATGTAAACATATCTTCAGCACAAGGTTGTTGTTTTGCGCAATTATGCAGAGTAACGTTTTCATCTGCGCCATCTACACAATCTGGATCACCATCACATATCCATTTCTTAGGTATACATTGAGCTCTACCCCAGGATTTATTTTCAATACAAGTAAATTCCGTTTCTTCATCACATTTTCGATCATCTGCAAATTCCAAAGATAAGATAACATGTTAATTAAATTCCTAATTTCTAAAAATTCTTAAGCTTACTGCATTGATGTCTGCCATCTTCATCGGAATTATCCAAACAATCATTGTCCCCATCACATATATAAATACGTGGTATGCAATTGCCGTTATCACAGGTAAATAGATCACCGAAACAAGTTCTACCTTCGGATTTGCAATATTCTGGTGGTTCATCAGCACTATCGCCACAATCGTTGTCGCCATCGCAATACCAAGTGGCGGGAATACATCTGTGATTAGGACAGCGGAAGCTATTAGTAGGACAAGTTCTTTGGCCACAGTGCAAAGGGTCTTCATCAGAATTATCACCGCAATCATTGTCACCATCACACAACCAATAGGGTTCCACACAGATATTAGTCTTTTCACATTTCAAATGATTTGCTGGACAAGTAGTGTTGGTGGGACATCTTTCATGAGTCTCGTCTGAAGTAGCATTATCCTTACAATCATTAACACCATTGCATACCTGTGATTGTGGTATACAGCGACCATTAGCACAAGTAAATTCACCATCCACACAAGGTGGATAGGTACAGTCAATTTCATCGGAGCCATCCTTGCAGTCGTTTTCATGATCACACTTCCAGCTCTTAAATATACAACGACCATTATTACAGCGGAATTCATTAGGTGAGCAGGAATGGTAGGCACAGTAGTTGGGATCTTCATCGGAATTGTCACCACAATCGTCGTCACCATCGCAAGACCACATGCGAGAAATACATTTACCATTTTGACAATAGAATTTGCTAGCTTCACAGGTGTTGTTGCGAGGAGCACACATGCGGCCCTCATTAACTATCTTGAAATTGTCATCACATTTACATTCAGCCTTACCATTTGGAGCTGGATGACAGGATTGAGCACAGCCTCCATTGTTAATAAGACACGGATTAACGCTACATTTCTGCCTCTCCGCACTGTATACTCTTATATCTCTAGGGGAATCTTCTAAACGTTTTACCATCTCTACCATATTAGCACCAGTATGTTTTTCAGCCCGATAGACACCTCTTAATTGCAAATCAGTCCAGTATATATAATTACGGAATACTGTTATAGAAAAGGGATATATAGTAGCTGCTACTAACAGCTCTCTGTTTTTGCCATCTAAATCAGCTCTTTCGATTTTTTCGCGTACAGCATCTGTCCAATACAGTTTACGTTCATCATAGTCTATTGCCAGGCCGGAGGGTTGAGAAAGATCTTTATCTACAATGGCTCGCTTAAAGGAACCAGCCATGGTGACTTTAAAAATTTTGCCGGATGTACCGAATCTACCCCAATCAGTAAAGAATAAAGTGCCGTTACAAGGATCTAACACTATGGCTCTAGGTCTTTCTACCCTAGCGATCATTACCAAATCGGAACCATCTAAATTCATAGCATATATGGAGTTATTTGAACTATCGGTCCAGTAAATCTTGTTTTGAGTCCAATCATAAGCTATACCTTCTGGGTTAATGCCCTTACTTAAGACAATTTGGGAATGAGATAGACTGGGGTTATCGGCTTTAGTATAGGCGATTTTTGCCCATGGACGGATTTGTGTATAAAACATATGATTGTCATTGTAATCAAAATCTAATCCTACTACATTGGTGAGATTTGTCATTGGTGTAAATGGTATTTGTGTTGATCTGGGATCCAAATTAACAGCTCTTATTTCGGTGCGAGTAGCAAATACTAAGTACTCGTTAACAGTTTCACATTTACTTTTATCACTAGCCAGTTTTCCAGTTGCACAGTCACATTTATAGTTGAGTCGTGAAGGATTTGAAGCATCAGGTGGAAAGCTAAAGCACAACTGGTCGCAACCACCATTACCTAGGCGTGTGCAGGGATTACTTTCATCTTGTGGCTGATTATTAATACTGTAGATGGCAATGTCTCTCAATTTTGATAAATTAGTTCTCACTTTGATGGGTAAGGAATTATTACCAGGTAATTTTGGTGCCTTGAATACAGTCATTAAGTTACGATCTACCCAGTAAACATCTCCAAGATGAATAGCTATACCCATTGGATTTGGTAAGTTACGTCTAATGATTTGACGATTACCACCTGAGTATGAAATTTTTTGGATTGTGTCTAATTTAGAATCCACCCAATATACATCATGTGTCAACATGTCGACAGTTAGATCTCTGGGATTAGATATCCCTGATGTTACTACGGGTGTCCAATTGCTGCCATCTAAAAAGGCTTTGCCTATACGAGGATATTGCCCATAATCAATCCAATATAAGAAACGTTTAATGGGATTGACAGCCAATTCACGGGGTGCATCATTTGTGGTCTTTACTAATACTTTGCGGTTACTTCCATCCAACCAACAAACCTCAACATAATTTTCATGGGGGTACACATTTGTAAAGTACATATTGCCAGCAACCCAGTCGATGGTTAAACCTCTAATACCATTGCTACCAATACCTAATTTAATGATATGCTCCAGCTCTGTACCATTAGGTCTGGTTCGGAAAATACCACTCCATTCCCCTCTATTATACTCAGCCCAATAAATCCACTGTTCACGGAATAGCACATCTACGTGCAGAATATGGTGTCCCACACCAGCAATAGGAACCATAGCTTCTGAACTGTCAGACAATGAATAGCCTCGAGTTACATCCAATTGGGATACAACAGCAAAAGTCTTATATGCAACACAAGTGACATCATTATCCCTACGATAACCTATACCACAGGCACAAGTGCGTGAAGCACTATCATCTGGTATACACAAATGTTCGCAGTTGCCATTACTGCTTTGGCAAGGATGTTGCATCATAGGTCTCTTTTTGTAAATCATCATGCTCTTTAGCTCTGGATCATTGCCTACTATCGTTTTTGGATTATCTCCTCTTGGCAAATCCACTCTTACAATATTTTCATATGTAGGATCTAAATAGTACAATCTGGAATCTAAAATACCTAAACTTTTAGGTTTAGAAATAGCATTTTCTTCGGTTAGCAATACTCTGTGATCTTCTCCGTTATAGTCCATTACACAAATAGTGGCAGGGTACTGAGTTGAATAGTATACTAAACTTTTGTCTATATCTAAGGCAATACTTTCGGGTTTCTCAATATCTTCTTTCAGAAGTATGGGGTTATTTCCATTCATATTTACTCGACCTATCTTGGTTGGAACTCCAAAACCACCTTCATCAATCCAGAAGAGTTTACCATGATTTGGATCCAATACAATTTGCTTGGGCTTAGAAACTGACGTTTTATTACCATCATTTGCCAAGATTATAGTACGATATTTGATCTTTCCATCAACACGAACAGCTTCGATGTTACTTGCTACACGATTGCCCATATAGAGATTACGACCCAGCCAATCAAAGGCTAAAGTATAAGGAGCTCCTACTATACCAGTATCTGCCCCCAAGAATTGTGTCTTATTGCCTCCTCCATAAGGTGTGGTAAATATAGTGCAGTTCTCGTCGTCATCTTCGCGGCCTTGTATCCAATAGAGTGCTTCACCTTTACGGTCGAAATCTAAACCAGTACTGCTTTCAATTCCAATAACAGGAGCCAAATTTCCGGCACGAGCATCACCGCCATTCAAAGGAATATCAACAATTTGCGTTCCTTTAACCACAATAAGGAAGGGGTTTTCTTCTTCTATGCAACGGCCTTCGCTTAGCAAACGGTAGCCAGGTTTGCATTTACAAGAATAACCTTCAATGGCACTAGGACTAAGTAAACACAAATGCTGGCATTTAGAATTTGCACAGGGATTAGGATGTAAAGGTTGCAACGATGGATGATGTACATGTATGGACAAAGGTTGACTTATTAGATGGGAAACAACAGTCTGATTATGTCCTCTAAATTTATTGGCAGACAAAACGCGATTCAGCTGCCGGTCTGTCCAATATAACGTGTCTTCAAAAAGTGATAAGGAGTGAGGATGCAACAGATAGTGACTGCCTGCCAATACTTGTTGTCTACCAGTACCGTTATAATAACAGAAATCGATGAAATCTAATTTTGAGTCTGCAAAATAAACTCTCTTAGTTGCTGTATCCAAAGTTAAACCATTTGGCCAATAAATTTTAGTGTTAATAATAGTCTTTCTCATGGTACCATCCATGCCAATGCACTCAATACGAGGATTTTCTCCCCAATCAGTCCAAAATATAAATCGAGCATCAGGGCTGGGATCTATGCACATACCTCTTGGCTGCGTTATATTTTCTCTTACTAACACCAACCTATTCGAACCATTTTCAGAAGACACTTCTATTGTGTTAAGTTTACTGTCCAGCCAATACAAGTTTTTTGCTATCCAATCATAAGCCAAACCTTCGACTAAATCCAAACCCGTGGTTATAATCTCTTGAGGATCTGAACCACGATCTAAGCGGGAAATCTTTTTTAATTTCATGTCACTCCAGAAGATCGTGCCTGTATGCATATTAGAGGCAGTGGCAACTACATTTTCTACATAGATGGGTACTCTTTCCAAACCTTGATCTTTCAAATCCGCTACCAAAATTGAATGACGGTTTGATATAATGAGAAAGGCCGATGAATGGTTAACGGCCTTACATCTATGCTTGTCGGCATCTAAAAGATAACCATCCGTACAGGAACAGAAGTAGGATCCTTTTGTATTAGTACACATTTGAGAACACAAACCAGGGGGATCACATTCATTAGTATCTACACAAGTATATTTATCGTCGCCAATGTCAGAACCCGGTGGACAAACACACGAGGCACCTAAGGGAGTCTTTTGACAGCCATTTGAACATAAGCCTGACTGATGTTCACATTCGGCCAAATCACAACCTTCACCCTCATCAGCACCATTGGGACAATCAGGTGTGCCATCACATACCGATGTCATATTAACACAACGCTCACTTACTTCAGGACATTGCCATTGACCGTGAGGACACTTAAAGGGCGGAGGAACACAAGCATGTTCAGAACTTTCGTCAGACCCATCACCACAGTCATCTTTACCATCACAGATGTAGGCTTTAAAAACACAGTTGGTATTGTTACACTTAAAGAAATTAGTAGCACAAGTAATCTGACCGCAATCTTCTTCATCAGAATGATCGGAACAATCATTAGAACCATCACAGTGCCAGGCTATAGGTATACAAAAACCAGTGGACTTGCATCTAAAATGCTTTTCCAAATTACATTGGTTAGGGCCCATAGAAGGACAACCCAATTCATCCGAACCATCGTTACAGTCAGGTATACCATCACATTTATAGGACTCTTCCACACACTGTCTCAGATCAGCACATTTAAATTGATTTGCTAGGCATGTAATCGGTGGACAGTCTTTTTCGTCTTGTTTATCAAAACAATCATCGTCGCCATCACACACCCAACTCTGAGGTATGCAGTGACCTGTACGCGGACATGTGAATTGGAAGTATGCACAAGTTTTTTCTGCGCAAAAGTCTCCTTCATCTGACCCATCACCACAATCATTTTCACTATCGCACTTCCACATATTGGGTATGCAACGGCCATTAGCACAGGCAAATTGAGCCGTGCCACAAGTGACATTACCACATTCAAATTCATCTGAATTATCTCCACAATCATTTTCTTGGTCACAACGAAAGTTAAGAGGAATACAACGACCAGATTTACATTGGAATTCATTAGAGCCACAAGTGGGTTCTGAAATTTAAAGGAAAAGTGTGGTTAGGTCAATATGTTTCTTAAGGAAAACTTAATAATTTATAAAACTTACTTGTGCAATTCTGTTCTTCGTCACTGTTATCTAAGCAATCGTCATCGCCATCACAAACCCAAGACTTGGGGATACATCTTTGATTATTACACGTGAAATCCCAAGAGTTTGGACAGGGTTGTACAGGTGGTTCGGCACTTTGATCCACAACACAAGAAGTCTGATCATCGGCCAAACGTTCGCCATAAGGACAAGAACATTTAGCTTTTAAAGAGCTAGTTTCAAGGTTAGGCAAAGCGAAGCAAAATTTTTCACAATTACCATTATTTTTATGGCAAGGCTGGGTTTCTTCTACCTTTTGAACATCATGGCTGTAGACTTTTACACCATACAATCGGTTTGTTTGAGGTTCCCTCACCATCATTTCTTCTTGTTCTCCCGTAAGTTTATGCAGACGTATAATAGCATCTAAACGCCAATCTGTTATGTACATCCATTCGTTGTGTATTACTATAGAGAAGGGATGGCGCACTAGTCTAGAGTTAACGGTCCTAATATCACTACCATCTAGTTTAGCATATTGAACATGATCGAGCAGGGCATCACACCAGTAGACACGATCTTCTTCGAAATCAATTGACAAGCCGTTGGGCCAGCCTAAGGTAACATTTTTAAATACCAAAAGATTGGTACCATCTGTATTAGCTCTGGTTATATTGGCTGGACGATCCCATTCCGAAAAGAATATATAGCCTCTGTTGGGGTGCACCACTATAGCTCTGGGTCTCTTTAGGTTTTTCAGCAAAGTACGCCTATAAGTAACGTTACGTGTAGACAAAACATTAAGAGTACCCTTGCGAGAATCAATATAATACAAATTTTTGGAAACCCAATCGACCGCTAAACCTTCAACACCCTCATTCTGTGAGGCCAATACGATTTCACGTCCTGTTCCGTTTCGATGGACGCGATATATTACATCCTGTAAAACATCTGAGTAGTACACGAACTCATCTCTGGCATCAAAATCTAAGCCCACAAAACGAGCTCTTCTTGATACCACAGGTAAAATGGCATCACTAAATCCTTCTATGACAGGTTCCAACACTTTGCCCTTAATAAATCTTTGCTGCGAATACATGAGGAATTCTTTTACTATTTTACAATTTTTTAAATCTGACTGCAACTGATAGCCAGTATGACAAGCGCAACGATAACCCAGGTGATTGGCGCCTTTAACAGCTGTGACAATACACATATGATTACAGCCTCCGTTGTTAGGACCGCAAGGGCTTGAAGCCTTAGGTTGACTAAGAGAATGTACAGCCACAATGCCTTTAGGTTCTCTGATATCTTTGGCTTTATAAGTAACTTGTATTGAGGTGGGTCCAGCATATTTATCCACTGACATAATGCCCTGTTTAGTAGCATCAGTCCAGAAGATTCGATTCTCAAATAAGGCTAATCGAGAAGGAGAAGGTACCTGCTGACCTCTCAATACCATGACACGTTTGCCACCGTCATAATCGACAGTTTCGATATAATCCAAGAGAGAATCACACCAGAACACACGTTTGCTAATTATATCGACTGTTACACCTGAGGCTTTATAAGCAGCTTCAGATACTATAGATCTAGTATGAGTACCATCCATATGAGCTCTTAGAACTTGACCACCATCAGCTACAAACATTAAACCGGCAGTAGGATCCAAAGCTAAATCAGCTGGGCTAGTCAAGTTGGAACCCAGTACTACTGCATGCCAATTCCCGCTTAACTCAAAAACATCAATCTTTTGACCAACCAAATCGGCTACATAGATTTTGTCACCTACCCAATCAACAGCCAAGGCCACCGGGGCCCAAGTACCGGGAAGCGTAAGATCTAATGGTTGTATAGCACTGCTGAAAACATCTAATGGCAAACTCTGAACTTTGCGGGTCTTAATGTCTGACCAATACAGGGTGTTTCTTTGATAGTGATAGGCCACACCGGAGGCAGCGCTAGCATTTGCTATTATACGAGGATCACCACCATGAGCCGACATCTTAACCACTGCTCGATCGTGAGCAAATATCAACTGTAAATTATTAGCATCAGGTGCAATACACTTGGCGTTATTGATTAGAGTATAGCCATGACTACAGGAACAGGCATAAGAGCCTTCGGTATTAGTACACAGCTGATCACAATGACCCCATTCGGCACATTCGTCCAAATCGACACAGGTGTGATTATCAGGGGCCAGAGATTGGCCAGGGCGACAATAACATATTCCACCCGTTAACGATGGACCACATTTATACTCACAGCTTAGGGCCGGGCACGAAATAGTTGCTGAAATACACATACACACATAGCATACAATAATAAATTAAATGTCTTATTTGCAATTAATGTTTTGTATTTTATTATTTTCACACACTCCTTTAAAGCTTAATCATTATACGCAAGAAATATGCATGCATGTGCATACATTAATACTTACAACAAGCTGTTTCCTCATCACTGCCATCCTCACAATCTCGTTTGCCATCACATAATTGCGTTTTCAATATGCATTTCGGTGTCCCATTAGCCCCACCACGTGGACAAAGGAACTTATTATCAGGACATGCTATTGCCGTACAATTGACCTCATCACTTTCATCTGCACAGTCATGATAACCATCACAATAGAAATTTGAGGGAATACACAAAGCATTTGTACAGCGGAACTGTCCGTGATGACAAGGTGGAAAATCTAAATGTTGGAAATTCAAGAAACAGACAGAGAAAGTGTAAGAAGTAAATGAGTGCACTAAATTAAATTCACATAATGTTGGCAGAGTGATTAGTAATGTAAAGGAAACTGATATATATATTGCCTATTTAGAAGGAATGATGTCTACATACAAAATTGTTTCTTTTTAAAGCAAGAGCGCAGTACGAGTATATATAATTTAATAGTATTTTTTTATGGATATAATCAAACTGAGGAAAAGTTTTGCATTACTAAGAAACAAAATAAGGTCCTTTTTATTTAAAGTTAACAAGAACATTTTGTGAAATAAACTAGTTAAAACTTAATTACATATAATAATGACAATAATTACATAGAAATGAAACACTGTTTTTAAGAAGAACAATTGTAAAACTTGTTTAACAAGTTGCAATTTTTTTTTAAGTTTCTCATATCATTTAAGCAGATATAACATATATCTTACACACTAAAAATTTGCAGTTTTGGAAATAAAATAAATACGGTAAAGTCAGTTATATTCAAATAAAGCTCTTATAGATATGTCTGTAAGTTGGGGATGGGCAAATGCAAAATATATCAATATTTTTTCTGTTGATATTTTTTTCTTAAAAACTTTATTTTTTATTGTGGTAATGAATGAATAATATTTTTTGAAAAGTAAGTTTTTGCCGACACTAGCCGAGTGGAATGCCCCATCATAAGCCCTCTTTGATCGGTGATTAGTGTTGGATGTAAATATGAGTATAAATAAGAAAAAACGTTGTTTCATTAAAATGTTGCAAAAAGCTAAGAAACACATAGTTATTACATACAAAAAAGTAGTTTAACTTGTTCGCCAAGAAACGACAAGTGGAAAAATACTTAGAAAATTGCAGAAGCAAGCAACAGCAGAGAGTAATATTTTCAAAGTAAAATACAAGCAAAAATAAAACTAGTAAGAGCGTTATATTCGGCTATACCGAATCTTATATCCTTCACTACGTTCTCTG